>JAVQJS010100090.1:0-10404 GCA_036024795.1 Galaxias rostratus
GTGTGTTTGTGTGTGTGTGGGTGTGGGTATTGGTGTGTGTGCTGTACCTTCTTGAGGTCATCAATCAAAATGTCCACTCCTGTCGGCAGCTGGATCTCCATCACTGTCAAACTGGACTCTGTCACCTCCCCTCCCACGGGCCGAATGAACCTGCAGAACACATACACACACACACACACACACACACACACACACACACACACACACACACACACACACACACACACACAAACACACAGAGACACACCACACAAGCTTAACGTCTACCAGTGAATCTCACACACATAGAATTACTTCCACACACCCCCACGAGCCATTAACCACACAAAGTACAAAGTAAAATAACATAACCCAGCCCGTAAGAAGAGCATCCATCAATGCCACCTGGGAATTGTGTGTGGGAGTGATTGTTTGTGGAAGAAAGCATGAAGCATGTGCAAAGGCACTGGTGTACTTGTAGGCTATGTGTGTGTGTTCGGTATGTGAGGGGGGAGGGTGGTGGAGGAGGTAGGTGTGTCATCTTTTAGGTGACATCAACCTTTGTGCTTGCTCTCCTTGCGCCTTTTCTCAGTGTCTTCTTTCTGTGCTCGCAAATCTCTCTCTGTCTTCTCCATCTCTGCTCTCCTCTGTTCTTTTCCCCCAATAAGATCTCCCTGCGTACAACACAAGGATTCAAAGAACAATTCATGTATTTCTTAAAAGATTTACAGATACGGAAATTGTTTTCTCCTCTCACCGCTAAGCCTACCTGGAATACTTGCATACTAGCGGGTCCCAACTCAGTTTCTGAGATAGGGACGTTTGACCCGACTGCCCTCTGGTGGCCACATTTAAGATCCGCATCACGAGAGTCCTCGGGACGTTGTTGAAGACTCCTGTACTGTACAAGGTCCCTAAGTAAATGTGCTCGCATATCCTCCTCTTCTCTTTGTTGTGCCATTATTGCTTTATCCTGAGTCATCATCAGCATATCTGATAACACACGTGGAAGTATATAGCTAGTTACTTACTTAAATGGACTATATTTCATATTTTGAATACATCTTTATGGCAGGTCGAACTCTTAAATACGTACCAAAGGCCTTATCTCGTTGACTTTCCATTTCTTTCCGTTGATTCTTCTCAACAACTTGCAAATCGAGCACTTTAAGGTCTAAACCGATTACACGACTTCGAGTATTGAAAATACGCGACTTGCGTGCAGCCTCAGCAACCCGCCGTCGTTCCACAGCCACATCTGTGGTGTTGTCTACTGGCAAATCGACTTTGTACATTTTGACTTTGGTCTGTCAATCACTGTTACAGTATGTCAGACGGAGGGCACCTAACGATAATGCTAAATTGCAGAGTAAATCACCATCCAGACGTATATTACACGATTTGTGCTGTCCTTACTTGTTATTAGATTTTTTTTCTCCAAATGATAAGGTTGTACTAACCACAAGCTAGTGATAATAACCCAGTTACTAAATGCGCCATATAAAATCTCCCAATGCATCAACTTCACAGCGGTTCCGACTTTGTGTTTGGAATCAGATGCTTCTGTTACCATGGTGTCAACACCAGTTAATATTCATTAGGTTAACTCGTAATCATTGAAATAAAAATACATCAATCAGTTAAGCAACACAGTAACTGTAACGTGTGTGTACAACCTGTAAAATCATGAACAATCGTATTACATTAAATTAGCTTTTAAATGTAAAGTTGGTTGTTCATTTATTATCTCGCGAGAAAAGCAGTTACGCTAGTTGCGCGCCGATGTTTCATGCTTGACTGTAAAATGGCGCACTGTTGTTACAGCCGTACATTTTGAAAGCTATTTAGAAATCAAGTGCATTAGTTTATTTTGAAAAGCAGTCGGCGATGTAGCCGATGACTACAATGGCTGCAATTTGAAAGGAGAGGGTCATGCTTTTTGGCTGCATGCAAACACTTTGAGACGTTAACGTTTCTTGTTTTACTAGCTAGCTAACGCTGTATCGCTAACAGAGTTAGCAGAAGCGACATCAACAGCTACACTGATTAGCTCCTGGACGTACTATCACACTACGGCATACTTGGACTTACTTTACCTGAATTATAATATATATATTCTATAAAAATGGGCTACTTGAAACTGATAGAAATTGAAAACTTTAAGTCTTATAAGGGAAGACAAATCATTGGGCCCTTTCACAAGTTCACGGCAATAATTGGACCCAATGGATCTGGTATGTGCTAAACTGTTAGCTTGCACAAACAGCAGACAATTCCATACGTTAACATTAATTACATTTCATGCATAATAAACGGTGTGGGCAAGTAGGTTTCAGAGTAGCTACCATTTTTCATATGCATTACAAGTTTACCTGCTAAAATGGATAACTAGATCATATTCAAATTAACAGAATGTGCATGGGCAAGCTGCTGCTCTGGGGTGAAATGTTTTTTTTTTTACATTACAATTACATTGAGATCTAACTAAGGTAAGAGTACATTTCATTGTCTATGTAGGAAAATCCAACCTTATGGATGCCATCAGCTTTGTGTTGGCTGAGAAGACTAGTAACCTTCGTGTGAAGACTCTGAAGGACCTTATTCATGGAGCACCTGTGGGGAAGCCAGCTGCCAACCGAGCCTTTGTCAGCATGGTGTATCGAGAGGACAGTGGGGAAGAGCGTACCTTCACCAGAACCATCATTGGTATGGTTGTCATAAGAAACGGTTGATTATAGTTTTTCCACACAAAATTGTTCCGGGGAATCCTCTGTATCTCATTATAATATGTCTGCAATATTTGTGTTTAGGCTCCTCCTCAGAATACCGCATCAACAGTAAGACTGTGGGTCTAGCTGAGTACAGCGAGGAGCTGGAAAAGCTGGGTATTCTCATTAAGGCCAGGAACTTCCTTGTTTTCCAGGTTGGCAAACACCATTTACTTTACATTCACATATGATAGCGACAAATAATATGAAAGAACGTATGCAACAAAAAATTTATTTAATGTGAAGCTTGCATTTTGAAACCACTGAAATTATTATTGTCCTTGGTGTTAAATATAAAAAATAAATCTTACTAAAGATAAGTTATCAGTAACCTCTGGGTGTTCCCATTCAGGGAGCTGTGGAGTCCATTGCCATGAAGAACCCCAAAGAGCGTACTGCCTTGTTTGAAGAAATCTCCCGTTCAGGGGAGTTGGCTCAGGAGTATGACCGCAGAAAGAAGGAGATGGTGAAAGCTGAGGAAGACACGCAGTTCAACTACCACCGTAAAAAGAACATTGCTGCCGAGCGCAAAGAGGCAAAGCAGGAGAAGGAAGAGGTGCATCCTATTGGTGTTTATTTTATCTTTCTGCATCCTTGCATTTTCTTTGTTGCCAGGGATCAGCACAACTAGGTCCTATGCCTGCCACCCGATTGGCCCGTATTGTTGGATAGTGTGTCTCAATCACCCACAGGGGCACCTTTTTATATTAATTGGTCTGTTCTCAGTCTTTGATATTTAAAATAGTGTATTTGACTTTTTTCTCGTCTTTATTTTTGAAATCTTTCCTGAACCTTAAGTGTTTAAAATAGTCTCTTTTTTCACAAACTCTACCTATAACTGTCTTTTTCTCTCAGGCCGAGCGCTACCAGCGCCTGAAGGACGAAGTTGTGAGGGCCCATGTTCAGATGCAGCTCTTCAAGCTTTACCACAATGAAGCGGAGATAGAGAAGCTGAATCGCGAGTTGGCCCACCGCAACAAGGAGATTGATAAGGACCGCAAGAAGATGGACCACGTGGAGGAGGAGCTCAAGGAGAAGAAGAAGGAACTGGGTAGATTAATGAGGGACCAGCAGACCATTGAGAAGGAGATCAAGTGAGTGGCTTTGAATATCTTTGTATGGTGAATCTGCATTAATACTTCAAGATCTGTGGCTTTCAAAGACTATAAAGTTTGTTTTGTTTAGGAAAACTATAGGCTTAGTAAACTAAATAATCAAATATAATAATTAAAATCAACCAAACATTCTGGAACTGTGTTCCGATATTCAGTTGCATCTTGCTTTCCTATAAGGAGAAGAGGAATTAACCTTTATTTTGTTGTCACCCCTCCAGAGAGAAAGACTCTGAGCTGAACCAAAAGCGTCCCCAGTACATCAAGGCCAAAGAAAATACCTCACACAAAATCAAGAAGTTGGAGGCCGCCCGCAAGTCCCTCCAGAATGCCCAGAAGATGTACAAGAAGCGCAAGGGGGACATGGACGAGCTGGACAAGGATATGGCTGCAGTGGAGCTAGCCAAGCAGGAGTTTGAGGAGCGAATGGAGGAAGAGGCCCAAAGCCAGGGCCAGGACCTCACCCTGGAGGAGAACCAGGTTAGACGTTTTAGCTGGCGATACTTGGTTATGTTTATGTCTCATGCTTTGTGAGAATTGATATGATCAGTCGTTTTGTTTTGTAAACCTTTTGGTCACCAGTTTAGGATTCTTTATTTTGTTTCGGTTGTTTCAGGATTAATTATAAGTATTAATAATGTCTGTCAGCGCTAATAACTGATGGTTATCTTATTATTTTCATATCCTTGGTGACCCTAGGTTAAGCAGTACCATCGTTTAAAAGAGGAAGCCAGTAAGCGAGCAGCCACCTTGGCCCAAGAGTTGGAAAAGTTCAACCGTGACCAGAAGGCCGACCAGGATCGTCTTGACCTTGAAGAGAGGAAAAAAGTGGAGACTGAGGTAGATATGAAGCATATGATGTAAATTTAGAGTGGTATGTCCAAACATGGCATTTTGTTATTGGCCCGTTTAAAATTGTATTGGTTGTTAGAACCCCTGGGTATTGCTGTTTCAGGAGTCCTCCTTTCTTTACTTGTCAAAGCCAAACTTAAGTCCTTATGGCTGCTCAGGTAACCAACTGAAAAGAATGAAGATGGACCTAAACCTTTTTGTATTATGTGTGTTCATTTTAAAACAGGCAAAAATCAAGCAGAAGATCCGTGAGATTGAAGAGAACCAGAAGCGTATTGAGAAGTTAGAGGACTACATCACCACCAGCAGGTACTTCACATTTCAATGTCGTCAAACAATTGGGCTGTTCAAAAGATATGTGAACTTACATGGACTGAGATGAGCGTTCTGTCCTGTGTTTATTTAGGCAGTCTTTAGATGAGCAGAAGCGCATGGAGGAGGAGCTTACTGACGAAGTTGAGCAAGCCAAGAGGAGGATTGATGAAATCAACATGGAGCTCAACCAGGTACGAAAACTTGCTATGGGCAGAGTCCTGACCGTGGACTTGGATAACTGGCTTGCTCTACAGTATGGATAGTTGTCCCCTTACAATCCTTGGCCGGCTCTTTTGTATAAATGTGAAACGTCTGTCTTAAAATGTGTTTCCGTCCTGGACAATAATGACATCTAATATTTGACTCCTAACCACCTAATATTTTCCTTTTCAATGAGTCCAAACGCCTCCAGAGCGGCTGATTGTAAATGTTGAAGATAGAGTGCATCACACATGCCTTACGTTTGTGTGGTTGGGTGTGTAGGTGATGGAGCAACTGGGAGACGCCAGGATCGACAGGCAGGAGAACAGCCGCCAGCAGCGCAAGGCTGAGATCATGGAGAGCATCAAGAGACTCTACCCTGGATCCGTGGTAAGGCGGCGTCATGATAACGGCCCTTAGGACATCTTGCTTGGTTTTGAAGTCTTTGTTGTCCTATCGGGCTGTTTGTACTATGCATTAAATTGATCCACCCTGCGTCCTTCTCTTCTTACAGTACGGCCGCCTCATTGACCTGTGTCAACCCACTCAAAAGAAGTTCCAGATTGCCGTGACCAAGGTGCTAGGGAAAAACATGGACGCCATCATTGTCGACTCAGAGAAGACTGGCAGAGACTGCATCCAGTACATCAAGGAGCAACGAGGGGAGCCCGAGACCTTCCTTCCTCTTGACTACCTGGAGGTGTGTGCCAGGACCACGATTTGACCCACAGACCAATAGTTTCATGTTTTGGTAGTCCTTGCAAAGTGAAGTTGCTGTAGTCTTTTCTAACCCATTTGTGCTCACACGATACTGCTCAGAATAGTCTGTGTCCCTCCGGTCTTAGTGTCCTTGGACTGTGTGTGTGTGTGTAGGTGAAACCCACAGACGAGAAGCTCCGGGAGCTGCGGGGAGCCAAGCTGGTGATCGATGTGATCCGGTACGAGCCCCCCCACATCAAGAAGGCCCTGCAGTACGCCTGCGGCAACGCCTTGGTCTGTGAGAACGTGGAGGACGCCCGCAGGATTGCCTTTGGCGGGCCGTACAGGCACAAGGTACACCAGGCTACGGCGGCCATGGAACACGCAGGAACGATATAGTGCTGGACCTAAACTGTGGTGACACATAGCCTGAATGAATGTATACCGCAGCTTCAGTTTGAAATCTTCTTGGGACCATCTGTCATAGCACCGTGGGATTTGGAAAAAATGTGTCCTACATGTAGAGTAGTCACTCTATATGATTAGGGCACTTTTAGACTGTCATTGCTATTTGTTAAAAAAAATTATGTTATTTAACTAATATGGATCCACTAAACAAAGACCCTAAAATAAAAGACAATCTTTTATGACAAACAAACCTGCGGCATCTGACCTTTAACCTCTCTTTGCCTACTGCCTGTTTGTAGACTGTGGCTCTGGACGGAACCTTGTTCCAGAAGTCCGGTGTGATATCTGGAGGAGCCAGTGACCTCAAGGCCAAGGCCAGGCGTTGGGATGAAAAGGCTGTGGACAAGCTCAAAGACAAGAAGGAGAAACTCACAGAGGAGCTCAAAGTAATCCCTTACACACACATCTTCATGCACACTGAGCTAGTGGGGGCGATTGTAGTGTCATAACTTAATTAAAAGGTGAAAAATAAAGCGTTTGGGGCCCATCGCCTGGAGTTCACCCTGTTAAATCTTCCCCTGATGCGTCTTGTGCGCAGGAGCAAATGAAAGCCAAGAGAAAGGAGGCGGAGCTGCGTCAGGTGCAGTCCCAGGCCCACGGCCTCCAGATGAGGCTCAAGTACTCCCAGAGTGACCTGGAACAGACCAAGACCCGCCACCTCTCCCTCAACATGCAGGTACAGTTCGTTTATCGCACGCTGTCCCAGGTCATCTAAACATTCCATAAACGCAAACTGTGTTGAGTTAACTGTCCATCTCATTCCATTCCTTTATTGTGAAGTGTCTGTGAATGTACTGTATCGTAGCGTAATAAAATGGGCTCATGCTACACCTTGACGTCCTGTATCTTGCAGGAGAAGTCCAAGCTGGAGAGCGAGTTGGCCAACTTTGGCCCGCGCATCAACGACATCAAGAGGATTGTCCAGTCCCGCGAGAAGGAGATCACGGACCTGAGGGACCGCATGAACCTGGTGAGAGTTTGGTGTGCCCAGACAGGCCGGCTCCTTTACCTAGTGGTATTCGGAAAACCAGACTTGTGGATTGCGCCTTTGTGACGGCTGCACGTCTGTCCTACAGGTGGAGGATGAGGTGTTCATCGAGTTCTGCAAGGAGATTGGTGTGAGGAACATCCGAGAGTTCGAAGAGGAGAAGGTCAAAAGGCAGAACGAGATCGCTAAGAAGCGGTGAGTGTAGACTCCGGCCTGTCAAGGCCTCAGGAGACCTGCCTCTTATGCCTACCCGAACACTTTTATGGCGTGTTTTTTCATGGGACGCTATTAACCTTGTCTTGTTATGGTGTCAGCCTGGAGTTTGAGACCCAGAAGACCCGTCTGGGCATTCAGCTGGATTATGAGAAAAACCAACTGAAGGAGGACCAGGAGAAAGTCATGATGTGGGAGCAGACAGTCAAGAAGGATGACGCTGAGATAGAGAGACTGAAAAAGGTGAAGAACCAGTGTGAAACAGCAAATTTCCCCTTTAGGCAAAGCTATTTTATTTTAGTTGAGCATTATTTAGATTTTTAATGAAGTTAGTGGTTTGAATGCACTCTCCTGTCTTGGCGTTTTGCCTGTAGGAAGAGCACAGGCACATGAAGATCATTGATGAGACCATGGCGCAGCTGCAGGACCTGAAGAACCAGCACCTCACCAAGAAGTCCGAGGTCAACGACAAGAACCACGACATGGAAGAAATCCGCAAGAAACTGGGCGGGGCCAACAAGTGAGTTTCACCCACATTCGTTTCTGCTTATAGCAATAAAACGCGTCTTCAAATGATTTGTGTAAACCATGCAGAGTGTGTTCTGCAGCTATTAAAGTAATTTTTTTCTTGTTCGTTTATCAGGGAACTGACCCAGCTGCAGAAAGAGGTGACCGCCATTGAGACCAAGCTGGAGCAAAAGCGCAGTGACCGCCACAACCTGCTCCAGGCCTGCAAGATGCAGGACATAAGACTGCCCCTGCGCTCGGGGACCATGGACGACATCAGCCAGGGAGAGGTGCACATGCTCTCCAACCACCCCGCACCTTTAACTGTCGCTCTCATAGTCCTCACTCATACGTGCACTCCCTGCAGCACTCTGCCTTTGTGAAATGTGCTGTACAAAGAAATCACATTTGATTAGATTAGTTGTCTGCCTATTAAACACATTCTCTGTCTCACCCATGCTTATTCTGGTCTCACTTCGTTGTGGTTGTTTGTATGCAGGGAAGTTCCCAGGCGGAGGAGTCGAGCAGTAGTCAGAGGACGTCCAGCACGGTTCTGGCTAAAGAGGCTCTCATTGAGATCGACTACAGCATCCTGTCTGAGGACCTTAAGGTAAACGGTCAACATGAACCTCTCACCTAGCCGGGCTCTTCAGGGGTCAGGACCACAGTGCCTTCATGTGTCATAGGATAGGGCCAGCCGAGGTGTTCTGGTCGACGCCATGTTGACCGCACGCATTTGCTTGGCCTCCCAATAGGACAGCCTGTCGGAGGACGAGATCAAGGGGGAGATGAACGCCCTGCAGCAGCGTCTGAACGAGCAGCAGAGCATCTTGCAGAGAATCAGTGCCCCCAACATGAAGGCCATGGAGAAACTAGAGAGCGTCCGAGACAAGTTCCAAGAGACCAGCGATGGTAAGGGACAGGAAAAGGGGAATCAAATATAGTATGAGAGCGGAAGATAAGAAAATGGGTTGTTGAGAATGAGTAAAAAATTGACTGAGGAATGTTTTTTAATCGCTTTGCTAATTAGAAATGCAGCTTCTTACGATTTTTTTTCCGCCTCCGTTTGTTTCAGAGTTTGAGGCGGCCCGTAAGCGGGCCAAGAAAGCCAAGCAGGCATTTGAGCAGATCAAGAAGGAGAGGTATGACCGCTTCAACGCTTGCTTCGAGTCGGTGGCCACGAACATCGACGAGATCTACAAGTCACTGTCACGCAACAGCAGCGCCCAGGTCAGCAAGACAATGACTACACTATCCTATGTAGACAGTCTTACTTTCAACGCCCTGTTCACGGGTCATTAGGCATTCAACCAAGTCGTTTGTCGAACTAAAACAAAGGGTTGGACTGGTTAACTGAGCCTGAGGGGGATAAAGCTTTGTGGAAAGACGTGACGTGAAGAGCCATTGTTTGAATTGTCTCCCCTTGTGACAGGCATTTTTGGGACCAGAGAACCCCGAAGAGCCCTACCTGGATGGGATCAACTACAACTGCGTGGCTCCAGGCAAAAGATTCCGTCCCATGGACAACCTGTCCGGCGGGGAGAAGACGGTGGCCGCACTGGCCCTGCTCTTT
This sequence comes from Galaxias rostratus, assembly GCA_036024795.1. Lineage (NCBI taxonomy): Eukaryota > Metazoa > Chordata > Actinopteri > Galaxiiformes > Galaxiidae > Galaxias > Galaxias rostratus. The sequence continues at coordinate 9,676 of JAVQJS010100090.1, forward strand.
GCCATCCACAGGTACGGGGGACAGATGACAGAATAGGAGTCTCAAAACTCAACAGCCACTCAATGTTCCTGTGGTGCTTGTCCAACCCCTTATTAACTGTAATAGAAATGGTCCATAGAAAACTGAGGTGGACAAATTAATGTGCTTGGTACATAGAAATCATGGACCATTTCAGAATGCCCGCTCAAAAACAAGGGGTGTGTTTATCTATCCTAAGCTAAGGAAAAATGCAACATAGTACAATGTATTGTTTTATTCTACTGACTGTCTGCCAAAACAGAAGGAAATCACTTTTTTTCAGGGGAGGGGGAAATCAGCCTTATGGCTCTACAACAAATATTCTCTCTGTTTTCTTACAGTTACAAGCCTGCCCCCTTTTTTGTCCTTGATGAGATCGATGCTGCTTTGGACAACACAAACATCGGCAAGGTGGGTTGATGTTGTACCTAGGACGGCGTTTTAAGTTATTTTGTAATCGTCTTGTCCAACCAAAGCTATAATTCCATGTCTTTGCTTTTGCATAGGTTGCCAACTACATCAAAGACCAGTCAGTCCATAACTTCCAGGCTATAGTTATCTCCCTGAAGGAGGAGTTCTACACCAAGGCTGACTCGCTCATTGGAGTGTACCCAGAGGTTTGTGTCCAGTCCCACTGTTTCTCAACGTGTAGTTTTAGTACTATTATGTGACTGAAATAGGCAAGGTTGACATGAATTGATGAATGTGACA
>JAVQJS010100107.1:0-10445 GCA_036024795.1 Galaxias rostratus
TCTCTCTCCCTCTTTCTCCCTCTCTCTCCATTTCCCTCTTTCATTCTCTCAGTTCATCTCTCTTTCCCTCTTCTTCCTTCAATACATCTCTCTCTCCCTCTCTTTTTTCCTCAGTGCAACTCTCTCTCTCCTTCTCCAACTCCTTCCTTCAATACATTTCTCTCTCCTTCTCCTTTTCCTCCATCAATACGTCTCTCTCTCTGTCTCTCTCTCTACTTCCCTCTTTCTCCTTCACCCTCTCTCTTTCCCTCACTACGTCTCTCTCTCTCCCTCCCTCAATACATCTCTCCCTCCTTCTCCCTCTCTCCTTCTCTCAGTACATCTCGCTCTCCTTCTCCTCCTCCCTCCTTTCGTACCTATCTCCCTCCTCCTCCCTCTCTCTTTCCCTCGGTGCATCTCTCTCTCTCCCTCTCTTATGTGTTTCCCCTCTCTATCTATTCCATTCGACCTACCTATCGCTATTTTCATGTGTTCGTGTGTAACATGGATGCCCCATTATCACGTCCACCCCCCCCCCCGCCCCGACAGCCGTGAAGTCAATGAAGGTTGTCACGGTGACGGTGCGGAGAGGCCTAGCCTCCTTCCTGTTGGTGATGGGTGAAAAGCGGAGCACTGGGTGTCTGGGGGGGGGGGGGTCTCCCTGGAGGGGTAGAGCTTACCTCTCCCTTTCTCCATCCGTCCACCCTTTTTTCATCCCTCGCTCCCTTTCCGACCTTCTCTCATCACTCCCTCCGTCTCTCTCTCCCTTCCTATCCTCCTATCATCCCTCTTTCCGTCTCTCCCTCCTTTTCCATCCTCCTCTCTTCCGCTCTTCCTTCTCCCTCCCCTTCCACTCTTTCCTCATCCCTCCCTCCATCCCTCTCTCCCTCTCTCCCTGCGCTCCACTTAGGGCACTTGCTTTGCCATTGCGTCCTCGTGTGATCTATGTCACCTCTCTCACTCTGTCTCGCTGTCACATAGTGTGTGTGTGTGTGTGTATGCGTGTGTGTGTGTGTGTGTGCGCGCGCACGGTCGCATGCGTGTGTGTGTAAGTGTGAACCTGTCCCCATGGTGTTAAATCAGGTCCCGCTCCCTGCAGACAGCTTCCTGAATCCCCCGTGGGGCATTCCACTGATGAAAAGATCTCCTGTGGACTGTACCATTTAGTGGAAGAATAGGGGGTGTCACTCATTTGCTAGCAGGCGATCGAATTTAGTCACAAAGTCAAAGTAGTTAGCACTGATAGGAACTAATATTTGGTTGGGTCATTCCTTTTTGTAAGGTTGTATTGAGCACATCCTGCAGAGCTAAAGTTTGATCAATTATTAATTATAAATATATCAACATAGGTTCAAGAACACATCTCAAACAGGAACTGGTGTTGGGGCGTGGTGTTTCAACCTGGCATGAAGACAAAGTCGCACACATTGACGTCCCCCAGCTCCACCTTCAAAAACAAAACATTTCATCTCCCTCAGATAGGAACCCATGTTCGGCTAGGAACTAACGTTGGCTGTGGTCTACGTTTCCCCCCCACCCTCTCCAGCAGGCGGACGAGGTGGCGCAGACGGAGTTGTCCCCGCTTCACCTTCGAAAAAAAAACGTGCCCCCCCCCCCCCCCCCCTCCCCCAACATTTCATCTCCCTCAGACAGGAACCCATGTTCGGCTAGGAACTAACGTTGGCTGTGGTCTTCGTTTCTCCAGCAGGCGGACGAGGTGGCGCAGACGGAGGTGTCCCAGCTTCACCTCCAGCCCAGCGACTCGTCGGAGAAGCAGCAGCCCAAGAGGTTACACGTCTCCAACATCCCGTTCCGGTTCCGGGATCCCGACCTCCGACAAATGTTCGGGGTGAGTCGACGGAAACACCGCCGTTAACGGGGGGTCGAGGAGGAAAGGGCTGGGCGGGACAGGGTATTGGGAAAAGAAACAACGAAAAATGGGGGGGGTTTGAAACCATGTGTGTGTGTGTGTGTGTGTGTGTGTGTGTGTGTGTGTGTGTGTGTGTGTGTGTGTGTGTGTGTGTGTGTGATCTCTAGCGTGGGATCCTACTGATTGTCAAACATGTTTACATTACTTTCGTGCCTCATTTTTAACAGCACGTGTCTTTGATGTGACCTCTCAAAGTAAGTAAGTGTATGTGAGTTTGTACCTTAACTGTTTGTAATGTTTGTGTGTCTGTGTCTGCATGCGTGTGTGTGTGTTTGTCACGCGGGATCCAGCCGTGGCAGCGCACGCTCCCCCGAGTCCCCAGCCAATCACGACGATCAGCAGGACGACGCGGCACGCCTGGAGGCGGAGCGTAAACTGGAGGAGCTCAAGCGTCGCCGTGACGATGCCGAGAGCGAGGAGTTTGAGAGGATGAGGCAGAAGCAGGTCGAAGCGGAGCAGGAGCTGGAGGAGCTGAAGAAGAAGAGGGAGGAGAGAAAGAAGGTGCTGGTAGAAGAGGAGAGGATGAAGAAGCAGGAAGAGGACGAAAGGAAGGCCAAAGAAGAGGTATGAGGCATCGTCATAAAGGGGGACTTCCTGGATGCCGGTTTGTCCATCTCTCTTTCCGTCCCCGTCCCGTACTGTATGTTACCCGGTCACATTCTCTTCTTTCTACATCCTCACTTGGTTATCCTCCTATGTATCTCCCTCGGCCATTCTGCCTTTTCTCATTCACTCCATGTCGCATTAGCAGGGAGTGATGAATATAAACACTCCATCTCCCTCTTTCTTTGTCCGTGTCCAGACTCGCTGGGAGACATGATAAGTGCACACTACCTGTTAGCTCACAGTCATCCATCTCATTCCTAGCAGCTACACTGGGACGTTATCATACTACATGACCCAATACCTCACCCTTATCCCTACTCCTTGTTTGCATACCGGTTATAACTCACCAAGAATTTCCATACATTTTCCAGTTACCTCAGACTAATTCATCTTGGAAAAAGATTACTTTGTAGGGATCTGTTCATTCACTTCGTTGGCTGTACCTACTGATGGTAGTAGTTTTGCTGTAGTGTCTAAAGGTCGTCTGGGCAAAGACAGGAGGTCCCCCTGTCCTTCCCCCCCCCCGTCCCCCCATCCTCAGCATTAGAAAGCAGTGCCCAATAATGACCTTTTTTGCTGAAAGTTATTCATTTTGTTATTCATAAAAGGGTGGCGTTGGGAAAGTGAACCAGAAAGGCTTACATTCACTCTGTCTGTCGCTTGGAATCAATCAACTTTTGAGGAGAAAAAACAGCTTGCATTTGTACCTAGTAGACTGTGTGTTTCACAATCCAAAGATGAGAGCAGTTAAAACAAAAACAAAACAAAGGTTAGTGGCCTGATGAGAAAAGTGCAATCCAAAGTGTTCCTGATCGTTTGAAGCTTTTTTTAAAATTAATTGTCTAATTTGATGAAGAATGGATTCTACACAATTAATTCCTTTTCAAATTCTCGGTGTACATTGCTTGAGAGTTTACATCGCTCTGCTTCATGTCTCTGCAAAGGAGGAAAAGAGGAGGATGAAAGAGGAGATCGAAAGAAGGAGAGCGGAGGCAGCAGAGAAGAGACAGAGAGGAACGGAGGAGATGGTGGATGGAGAAGCCAAGCCCTTCAAGTGTTTCAGCCCTCGTGGATCTTCCCTGAAGGTCAGCAATTCACCACCACAACCACAACCTTCCCCTTTCTAATGCTGTTGTTCACGACTGGGCAACAACCGAGCAGCTAAAACATGAAGTGATTTGCCTGGCTGTGTGCCAGTATTTACCCCCGTATTTCTTGTTGATTACAAGAACGGGTTGAAATGGAAGTTTGAAATCGCCCTACTGTTCCAAAGTGCATTTCTCTGAGCCCGTGGGTCGGACTGGGTTATTTCTGCTCTGCGATCTGTATTTTCCTCAAATTGAAACTTAAAACACCACAATCTATCACATCCTAAATTAATACATGTGTTGTGGAAAAAGCATACATCATTGTTTTGGAGGGAATAAGGGGTTGTTGATGCTGACCCAATTAGCTTCATTGTTGAGAGATCCTAAGGGGAATTTCTTTAGACCGACAGAGATAATCTGATTAATCTATCTGTTTGTGGTAATGTCCATCTGGCCAGACCTAACCCAGTTTACGAATACATTAAACTTTGGTTTTCTTGATTTGTATTATTTATTATCACAAACCATAAGTAACAAAATGTAAAATGAATGCATCCACATGCCAAGTGGTTGCTGACCATGTTAGAAGTAGAATGCTAAGACAATATGTACTATTGGTTGGATGCCTTTTGACCAAAGTGTTTTAAAGTCAGTCCTCAAGTCAGTTTCTCTGAATAGGTTGCACCAAGGGGAACAAGAAGAGCTTTTTTTTCCCCGGTTCGTTTTTGAACTCACATTTATCATTTGTTATGGGATGGTTAGAGCAGATTCCTTTGGGTGTTAGTTTGTGGTATGTGTTTTCACAATGTTAACAACATCCACTCCCTTTGCCTCCCTTCCCGCATGCAGCTATACTTTGTGATCATGTTCACTGTAGGTACAGCCAATGCGTTGTGTGTTTGTGTGTGCGCTTACTTTGTACGCAGGTTTCTGCGTTTTGTACTGTCCCTGGATCTATTTGTGCTCCCACTCAAACGGCCTGCGTTGATATTTGCAGTTGTGTGTTGTGTGATTTTGTGTGTTTTTTCGTCGTGTGCTTTGGTCCAAGTCGTCTGAAATGTACATGCATGTTCAGATAATGCTTTGACATGGCACTTATCGCCATGTGTGTGACATAGGAAACGCAGTATCAGGACACGGAGCAAACTGGTCCATTGCCTCAGTCTATCGTCTTCCTCCCGTCAGACTATCTGGAGAGGCAGGCCCACGCTGCCTGGCACCAGTGAGGGTATCATAGAAACACAGATCCCCTGAAACTAAACATGCATGTCGTCACCAAAACCGACATGGAGATTAAGCCACGATGAGATAAAGTCAAGATATACTAAAGTTGTGTGTGTGTGACTCATCTGCTTCTGTGTTTCAAAAGGGTCCCTTTGTGCTGAGATGCAGGGCTGCGCGAGTGTTTGTCTTTTTACCCTTGTTTACATGCGTGTGTGTCGAAAGGGCCGTCACTGACATTAAAGGGAGAGAGCAAATGGAACATCAGAGAGGAAATGAGCGAGGAGCAAGGGAGAGAAATAAGACGGGAGGGTGGAAGAAAGAGAAATAATAATAGAAATAACTAGATTACTGTAACCACTTTGGGATGCTTACCACTCTTTAACGACACTCAGAGAATGGGGAATTTCCTGTGTCGGAGGAGTATTTTAGGAAGTCCCGCATTCAGTGGGAGACAGAGAGCACAGCTCCCATCCTAGGAGATACAGGGAGAGGCAAAAGAAGGACCCATTCTATCGTTTTCATTATTTGTCTTGACTTTGTCATTTTTCTCTGTTAGTATCCCCACGTTTTCTCAAGTAGAACAGTGCAGGAACCGTACAATGACACTCACAGCTCTTTGTAGGTATATGCAGCGAGGGATCACCATACCTAATGACAGATGTAGATTGTCTTTCCGGGGAAATGTCTTGTAGCACACTTAAAGACGTTGAATGCGAGAACATAATTGCACTGGGCATACTTTCTTAATTTGCTTGATCCTTGTACTGACAGTAAGTCTGTTCTGATCCCTCCTTCCAGATTGGAGAAAGGGCAGAGTTTCTCAACAAGTCCGCCCAGAAAAGGTGAAACATACTTCTTCTGTTATCCGTCACGTTTAGACATCCCGTTATAGCCATATTGTGCTCCAGTTGTGCAGTCATACTTTACACGTAAGCTATAGATAACTGATGATTTGAAGCTAAAAGCTATTCTTTCCTGAAATGTCATTGTGTGATTTCTTGTTGACGGTATTTTGTATGTACCAGTGGCATTGTGTGTATGATCAAGAAATACACCCAAGGACCAAATTTATTTGTCCAAATTCTGCTCTTAAATCAACACTAGTATTGATGTCAATGTAAAGTCCCTGTGTTTTTTTTTCTCTCCACAGTGCAGTAAAAGCGTCCTTTTCTCCTGTGGTGTCCAAGATAGACAACAGACTGGAGCAGTACACCTCTGCTGCTCAGGTACTAAATCACGGGAGCGCGGCATGGCTCATTGTTCACTCCTCATTCCCTTTGATTAACTGTTCCGTATCAACACCGTTAAACACATACAGTGCCTTAAACCACTGTTATCAGCAAACAAAAACGCCGGTTCTTACAGCGCCTATCCTGCCAGCCATCGGCTGAATGACTGACCGCTAAACTATTAAGTAATCATGTGGACCGCTAATTCCGTTTCCCCTTCCGAAATCCCCTCACGCAGAGAGAGAATCGAGAGGCCAAGTCTCCCCGTTCGGGAGCGGTGGACCTTCCCATGGTGACGGACGGCATCAGGAACATCAAGAGCATGTGGGAGAAGGGCAACGTCTTCAACTCCCCTGGTGGTGGAGGGGGCACCTATAAGGTAGGGAGGGGTCCCAGGCGGTTAGGAACACGGCGCTACGACGGAACTATTCAGCCACACAAGGCTGTACCAGTGGCTCTTGCATTTTCTACTTTACAGTATTTGTGTTTATACCTCAGAGACAATGTCGTTTATTTAGATAGAGGTGGGTTTTCATTATTGTGTGTGTATTTCCGTAGTAAGTTAGCACTGTAAAACAGGGAGGTGTGTGTGCGTGCGTGCGTGCGTGCGTGTGTGAGTACGGTTTTGTATGAGAGCTTATGATTTCTGTGAGACCACAATGGCGGGCTTGGAGAGAGGAAAACGGCTCACTGTTTCACTGGCACTTCCTGTTCTGCCCCTGTTGCCAACGACCAGTTAACTCTTGACCTCTGACCTTATCCTAACAGGAAGCAGCTGGGATGAAGATAGGTGTGGCCGGCCGCATCAACGACTGGTTGAACAAAACCCCTGAGAGTGGCAAAACATTGGGAGGGAGGCCAGCGGTAGGTCATTGCCATAGCAACCCTCCTTGCTTTGTCTGTGCCTTCTAGGTATCTGGGAAACCCATTTTAATTAGACATCAAGGCCGTATAGTGTACGACTCCTATGCTTTGTTTAGATATGGCCATTTTAGAAGAGTAGTGCTTCAAACTAAGAAAATGAAAAAGAGCAGTTTCTGGTGTCAATGATTTTTTCATAATTGTGTAGCACCATTATTGTGGGATCTGAGCGAGTCTGTTTTTAATTTAAAAAAATGATCAGTATTACTTAATACAATACATAGCAAAATGTAGTAAATAAGTTCATGTTAATTCTTTGTCACCATGTTCTGAGCCCGGTAATCGTGCCTAATTCCTAGGGACAGAGAAACACAGTCTGGGCCCACCTTGTGGTCACATATCATGCTAGCATGTCAAAAGCTATTGTGAAACTTTTTGTGGGGTTAGGCATAGCCAAAAGTGTTTATATACACGATTTAAATGAATTCCACAAAGAAGAAGAAAAATACATGACCGTCACTTTTCCTCTCTCTCTTTTTAAAAAATTATTATGTTGCTTTTTTGGCATTGTGCAATGGATCATCTAACAAGTCAGATAAATTAAGTAAAGGGAAATGCAACAATATAAAATTATAATACATCATCTTTATGACTAACAATATTTTACAGTCTACTTGGCACATAGAGAGTGAGTATTTCCTCCCTGTTGATAGCATTTGGCCCCATTCCAGTCTACTTTCACAATGCAATGCTTTACTTCCCCTCAGGCGGCTGTTTATGTAAAGGCTTTTTTAGGGTGCAGGGCTTCTCTTCTGTTTAAATAGGTACAAATAGAGAGAACTAGACAGATAGACAGACTGACAACAGAGAGGCCGGCCGGCCGACCGACGATAGACAGGCAGGCGGACAGACAGGCAGGCAGGCAGGCAGAAAGGCAGGCAGGCAGGCAGGCAATCAGACAGGCAGGCAGGCACGCAGGCAGGCAGGCAGGCAGGCAGGCAGGCAGGGAGACAGACAGACAGACAGACAGACAGACAGACAGGCAGGCAGACAGACAGACAGACAGACAGGCAGGCAGGCAGGCAGGCAGGCAGGCAGGCAGGCAGGCAGGCAGGCAGGCAGGCAATCAGGCAGGCAGGCAGGCAATCAGGCAGGCAGGCAGGCAGGCAGGCAAACAGACTGATGCACATACAGACATATAGAGAGAGATACATACAAACGAACTCTCCCTTTGTTCTGTCAAATACACTGATGCAGTTGTTTTACATATGATTTGTATGATTCAGTCTATGGTCTTAAAAGTGACTTTGCTTTTCTTCTGCTCTGCTAGTTAAGCACCGCTCTGTCCAATAGTCGCTCTCTTCCTGTCTTGTCCTCCCTGGATCTCTCCATCCTTCTTTTTCATTCCTCTATTATCTGAAACGCAGGTAGTGTAATACAAAGTCGTTTTCAGACATTTGGTTTGTTTTGAATGCACCCCTTGGTGAGGTTTTAATTTGAGAATGGCTCTTCCTCCTCTAATTCCCTAATGTAGGATCTGAAACCTGGAGACGTCACAAACAAGAGGAGTCTATGGGAAAACAAAGGGGCCTCTCCAAACAAGGTAAGCATACTCTATACAATTACAATGACATTGCTAGAGTGTATGCTTTTGATCCATGACTACAGGACTACTGTTCAGAAGTATACCTTTTTTTTAAATGTAGGTTTACCATAGGCCTGTTGTCTAAACACAACATGAGTTTACGTTACACCATTGCTGTGAAATATGGCATCACCATTATCAAGTTTACAATCAACCCCAACCCAACCCACAACCTTTAAAAAAAAATTTGCACAGCTTATGATTTCCTGTCCACTGAAGTATGCTATTCATAATCAAAGGCTGTCTGCTCCTTAAATTACATATTTTATGCTGGAGTTTTCATAGCATAAGTGTACACTCAATGTAAACTCTGTACATGTTTGATTTGAAACCCTGAATAGAACATGCAGTAAGAAAGATACTTGTTATATGATAATCATATTGTAATCTATATCTAACAGTTGAGGGAATAACAATGACTCTTGTTTGTTTTAGTTTGAAGAACTCTCTTAGCTAGTTGACCTCACCGTTAGAATCTGGAAAGCCTGGAGAGGTAAAATAAATAAAGAAACGTTTTATTACGCTTGGTCTCTTCAAAGCTTCACCCACTAGTATTCCTTATTTCATGTGATGTCACAATCGTTATTTTAGCTTTTTTTCATTTGCTTATTTGTTTATCAAGAAGGCTATTATAATTTTGCTGTCTGCAGTTAAAAAATGTACATATATACAGTATGTATTTTGGAGGAGGATCTTTGTGACACTTTCTTTTCCTTAGTTGCTGCAAGTCTGTCCTTAAAATGGCTGTTACACTTTCTAAAGCAAATTCAAACTATTTTTTAAGTAATTTTCTGTGGGCCTGAAACGTCAAGTAAGCACTTTTCACAAAATGGCTGTTCTCACCTTCTTACACACAAGCCCACCACGCTTCTGCCACATGATTATTGCAATGCCATTTAAAGTATATGTTCTTGTTCAACTATGCCGCGTTTTTGATGGATAATCTTTCAGCTGCAAAAGACTGAAGGAAATGTATTCATTAAATTTCCTTTATAGCCAGTGAGCAGGTTTGTGAAAAAAGCGCATTCGTCAGCCAACTGCAGTGTTTTCCTCAGTCAGCTAACTTTCTGTGCTACCTCGTTATTTGCTTGAAAAATGTCTTGCTTTCAGAGGAAGAGTTGGACAAAAACAAATTGAAACCCTGTATGAATGGAAATTCAAAATTCAGTCCTTTTAACTCTACCGCGTAGAGACTAGAAGTGCTACGCTACACTGCCTTGCCAGCTCCACTGTTGTTCAGAGACTGTCATGAACGATGGTTGGAGTGGAGGATTGTGGTTCCAGACGTGGTCACTGCTGACGTAGGGAAGCTCCTGGACAAGGAACTGGGTGGTTAGCCACCCTGCTATTATCCCAATAGGGATGCCAGTGAGGCTTACCTGAGCGGATATTTGATAAATCCACAAGTTGAAGCATATTCCATTGAGTTCTGCATTCCTAGCATACTTTATAAACTGAAATACCGAAGTTTTTAATAGAATAATAATACTCTTTGGATTAAAGCGTCTGATGAAAGATTGCGATGTCATCTTTGATGTGGTCTGATATTTAAAAAGAGGCCTTGTGGCAACTCTGACATCCCTTCTGTCATTTCTTGTTTCTCTCTACACAGGTGACAGGCAGAGGGGAAAATAAATCTGTCACCAATGGTAAGTCAAAGGAAAAACTGGCTGTGTTTTAAAATTTGCCTGCACACCTCTTTATAGTATTTATGCCTTTTTATTTGAAATGGGTTTTTATTCAATCATTTGTGATCTACAATACATGTGTCTGTCTGTCTGTCTGTCTGTCTGTCTGTCTGTCTGTCTGTCTGTCTGTCTGTCTGTCTGTCTGTCTGTCTGTCTGTCTGTCTGTCTGTCTGTCTGTCTGTCTGTCTGTCTGTC
>JAVQJS010100120.1:0-24161 GCA_036024795.1 Galaxias rostratus
CGACACACAACAGGCGTGGCGGGGGTGAGAGAAAAAATAGTTTTTTTTTTGTCTCTCTCTCTCTCTCTCTCTCTCTCTCTCTCTCTCTCTCTCTCTCTCTCTCTCTCTCTCTCTCTCTCTCTCTCTCTCTCTCGCTCTTGCTCTCTCAATTAACACACACACCCAATCAATGTGGGGCATGTTCCTTGGGTTTCTTACTAATCCCGGGGATGCACTCTCACTATCAACTCAATTTAATGGTCGAGTGGCTTCATACGCTTTCTCCAATTTTCTTCTTTGTTGACAGGTTGCAAATAAAGAATGTGGTTTGATTGAAGACACTCTTTCTTCACACTTGTTTCATCCACACAATGTTTAAAAATGACGAAATTAAAGAATAATAATCCTACTAACATGTCTTGGTTTCCTACGACAGGCTGGAAAAACAGATCTCTGACATGCTCTGGTTGAACTTCCCTTTCCTTTCTCCATGTGTGACCTGGTTTCCGATCCTTGCTATCTCAATCCTTCAACGCCTTAAAGACAAATCTCCTCCTCTCTCGTCGGCCCTGGCTGACCCCAAGTAGAAATTGGCTCTGCCTTTGAGGTCCTGCTGACTCAATAAGCTGCTCTCTGTGCCAAGTAACACCATTCCAAAGACTCTCGCTCTTGGGTTTTGATTGACCAATGCCGCTGATGCATACCTCTCTGGAAACTCATTCTCCCTGTCACTATAACTGCCACTCTTATTTGCTGTTGTATATATGTCTTCTTTTTTGCACAGGGCTATTTAGTGACTCATTGTAGAGACCTATGTATTGCAATAATGTAATTGAAGTGTCCGATAATGTAATGAAAAGGTATGCGTTTGTGTTAACATCTCCGGGCCGAGAGGAGATTCTAAGGCAGGATGCATGTCGCTCTTCCTGATGGAACTGTTCAGTCTTCTTAGGCGATGACCATAGACAGCTGAATAGATGTCCAATACCTTCGGTACATCAAAAAAGAGAGCTCCTGATCGCGAGCACGGAAATGTAGGTTCCTGTCACCATGTGTTTAAACAAAATCTACATTTGCTGGTTTTACAACCCAAATCAAATCCTCGCTCGCCCCCTCAGGAGCTGTCAGTGTTGGTTTTGGTCCAAGCACAGATTAATAGATGTCTGAGGCAGCGGGAAGCGTGGTGTGAATCAGTGCAGGGAACCGTTTCCATCGGCATCGAGATCTCCAGACAGCAGGAGTACAGAATATTACCGAGAGTTTCATCCAGTCAGGGCTCTGCTGCTCACAGAACTGGCCAATAACGTGCCCGGACAAACTTTTCTGCCAGCTCCTCCACTAACTATCTGTTTTGCTGCTGACAGCAGGTGTCGGCACGTACCCCCAGCAGGAGCATATCCAGCCCATGGTGCCAGGCTGGCTGTACAACGACAGCCTCATCCCAGGTAAACACTTGCGTTGGGGAACTATTGTGCGTCCGTCTCACGTTGTGTCCAGTCCAGTCCAGTCGACAACTTCTTCTGTTTGCCCGCGTGGTTCTGTTGTTCCGTTCGTCTTTTCATTATGCTTAACCCTTCTTTCTTTTGTCCACAGAGATGTTCAAAAGGGTCCTGGAGTTCACAATGACCCCGGCGGGGATCGACACAACCAAGCTTTACCCCATCCTCATGTCATCGGGCCTTCCCAGAGAGGCACTCGGACAGATCTGGGCCACTGCCAATCGCACCACCCCTGGCATGCTGACCAAGGAGGAGCTGTACACAGTGCTGGCTCTGATCGGTGTGGCTCAGGTAATCCTATGGACACGAACAACGGACCATCTTTAAAAAAAAACATGTATTTCTGGTTCTTCTCAAAACCCTTACCACAGCTCACGGAGAAGGGGAAGAGGGAGTGGGCCCATGTCTGTAGCCTTGGGCTGGTGTAAGCCCAGGTGAAAGTGTTGAGTGATGAGTTCCCCTTAGCCCAGTTTGACGGCAGGCCTCTTATCTCACCCTCAGTCTGGGCCTGTCACCAGCACCCGTGGGAGAGAGGGAATCTGCTGCTAGCGCACGACATACTCTGCCAGTGTCACAGCTGCCAAGCGGCGAATAATAAGACTCCTTTTGTTATGCAAATGACGGGCCTTAAGGGGGCCGCTCAATGAGCAGCTTCCTATTGTAGTATGATGAAACAAAATGTGGAATCTGGTGTTGACGCCTGTTAAAATTTAAATTGCCTTTAATGAATGATTTAGGTAAGCATCTTTGTTTACCTCCTGGTGGAAGGAATAGACGCTTGAATTGGATAAAATCATTGCTTCTTGGCTCGGCTTATTCCACTGGGAAAGGTAGAATGACTTGTTAGGATTTGTGTGGTGGAAGGCTGTTAGAATCTTGAATGTTTGCATAGTATTCCTCGGAGTGACGTTCCGGGAGTGGCATTAAAGTCCCGACGTCGGAAGAAAGGATCTTATTGTATCTCTTTCCATCTATTTTTTTTTTCAGAGTGGTCTCCCTGCGATGAATGTTGAAATCTTGAGTCAGTTCCCCGCCCCGCCTGTCCCCAACTTGCCTGCCTTGGCCATGGCCATGGCTCCCGTAATGCCCCAGCAACACCAGCAGCCAATGATGACCCAGCCTCCGGTCTCCATGGCTATGCATGGTCCGGCAGCCCCCGTCATGGGCATGACACCTGCCGCGCCTGCCCAACCCTCCACCAACCACTTCATCCCCAACTTCCCACCAGTGCAGGTATCGGAGACATGTCTCTGGATTAGGAGTTGAGCTTTCCTTGTTTTTCTCCTCCTTTTTGCTCTGTTTTCATCCGGCTTGCGTCCATTTGTCTTTTTGTTCCGTTCCTGTGATAAGGGGACCAAGGCCGATGACGATGACTTCCAGGACTTTCAGGAGGCTCCCAAGGCCGGAGGGGATCAGGCTTTCACCGACTTCCAGAGAGAGTCGGGGGCAACTTTCCCCCCCACTAAAGCCTCACAGCATCAGAACAGGTACTGTGAGACTCAAAAACAGACTATTAACTGTATTTCTTTGTATTGAAAAAATTCAATTACCACAATTCTTTCTGATCTATACAATTTAGATTATATATAGGTTGTAGAGCTACTATAAGCTATGCAATCATGTCATTTTTATTAGGCTCTGCATAATAAAGCCATTCCTCACTGTGAAAAGTGTTCTTTTGTCCCGGTCCTTGAGCTATAAAATGTACTGCCTCTTAAATAGCGTATGATAGCTGCTTCTGCATAACAATTATTCAGGGACATCTCTTAATTATTTGCGGTTGGCTGTGGGAAAACTCATTTACGTACATTACTTTGACAAATCCACAAGTGTAGTTTGTCTTCTTGCACGGTTTCTCACTGAGAAGGTGCTGAAAGACAATTATGTTGAGGAAAGACTAGGCCAACAAGGAAATACAGACTTTTAAATCCTTCCTCTGTCTCCAGGAAAATAACAGAAGTCTGATTGTTTTACTGCCGTATTCGAAACTCCCCGAAGTCCACGATCACTGGCCAATTATAAGTCAGAGTGAAGAGCCCGGGCAGAGCTGTCGGCGAGAATGGGCAGGGGTACTCAGAGGAAGAGGAAGAGTCATTATGATGGGTTGGAGGCAGGATCCCTGGTTCCCCCCGCCGCCTTTCGATCCCGGCGTCTTATCTGGGGCTCGCTGTAGTGTAGACATCGGTGGGATTTCACAGATGTAATTGTCCTATCAGCTCGTGAAGCTTTGAAGGGCTAAGGTAGGGGGAGAGAGGAGGGAGCCAGCGTTGACCCGGAGCTCTCCTGCCCGACTGAACGCGCCGCATTGTGTCCCCGTAGTGCCGCCGTCCCTATGCTGACTCCCGTCTCCGGGTCCTTGTCCTCGTCTGATAAGTATGCCGTCTTCAAGCAGCTCTCTGTGGAGCAGCCCTCTGAACCACCACCCCCTGTGTCAGGTACCTAAACTCCGCAGTGCACACACACACACCTATCCCAACTATTTCTTGAAATATCTTCTTATATGACGTCAAATATGGCCTTGTCTTAAAATGGATTTGGTCAAACATCTCATAATTATAAATATTATGTCGCATGCTTTTTCACCACAGATTCCGGGGACAAATACAGTGTGTTCAGACAGCTCGAACCAACGGCTGAAAGGAAATCGGCAGGTATGCGACGCTCTCCCCTCCCAACCCGGCACTGAGTTAGGGCGTGCTCACATTTCCCAGGAACACACATCTCTGCTTTGCAGCCAGCCGTCCGACCCCTCCCCCCGTCATGTTCCCCATTAGGCCAATGACAGAGAGGACATAGCAGGGCTCTGAGATGGTCCACGTTTGCAACAGATGGCTGGAGGATACTCCTTTAAATAGCAGACACATTAACAGATAGCCCAGATGTAGACGTGTTTCCATCATGCCTCGAATATAATCATCATGTTGATATTGATGTTCGCCTCTCAGTCACGTAAACGAAATACAGTGTGGTGCATGTTTAGTTTGAAAAGTGATTTGCCTGTATTCAGCGTTGACGTAGGCATGTTTCTTGCCCCTGTTTTACTAGAACAGTTTCCGATGGGGACAGCTCTCCTGATTCCAGTAAGTCCTGTTTGCAGTGACCTTTCCCGTGTGCTGCCAGCCTTCGTCCACATAACGAGCCCATTAGTCTTCCACCATGCAGTCTACAGGGCCGGGCCAAACTCCGATTCCCTATTTTTAACCCAGTGTATTAGATTCCACTGCGGTGGTCACCGCACCGCAAATTCCACAAATATATTGTGATTTGGGGGAAATAACTTTTGCTGTGGAATCCGCTTCCGTGTGATGCCACCCCCTGGGAGTTGGACATCATTTTAGAACACAGGGATCCCTCTCCTTCTAAGGATGGCTTAATCATGTGCTGTCCCAGTCTGGGAGTGACAGCTCTGCGGGTGGGGGCTGATGAGTGTGTCTCTGCGGACGCGATCGTGGCTTTGTTTGTGCAGTGACGTGTGCGCCGATGTATTTTTCTTCGACCAGTGTGCGCCTCAGCCCAGGCAGCTCAGTTCACTCAGCAGCTTGAAATTCGCCATGAGCTTCCACATTGTGGGAGAGGCGTTACTAATCCACCCCATTCTTTCCTGTAGGATTGCGAAATGAGAAAATCCAGGCTGAGGGCACCGACGCTATTTAGTGTCATGCCAGTGTCATCTGTGTCTGGCCTCTGTGTGAAATGCTTTTTCGATGCCCGCTTCAATTGTGCCGTTGCTCTTGCAGGGGAAGGATTCGCCGATTTCAAGTCTGTCAGCGTCGATGATGGCTTCACAGACTTCAAAACCGCCGACAGCATCTCCCCACTAGACCCTTCAGACCAGGCCAAGATGTTCCAGCCCACGTTTCCTCCTGCTTTTCCTAGCTCTCAATCTCTTCAACAACTCCCACAGCAACAGCCGGCTGTCTCTCTCGCTCAGCCTAAGCTCCCTCTCAATATCGCAGATCTGGACCTTTTCTCTATGACTCCCTCTGCCCCTGTGGAGACCAAACCCAGCCCCTTCCCCTCTGTGCCCCCCTCTATAATGATTCCACCAGTTGGGGCCAAGCCCCCAGGGGGAGGGACAGACGATTTCGGGGACTTTGCCCTGTTCGGCTCCTCCTACTCCTCCGAGGTTGTCTCTGGCCCGGCCGTGGGAGGGGGCGTGGCCGCTCCTCAGGACGACTTTGCCGACTTCATGGCATTCGGCAGCTCCGGCGGCGAGCCCAAGGGGGACGGCCGGGGCGAGGCCACGGCCCACCAGCGCCCCCTGCAGGGCACCGACAAGTACGACGTGTTCAAGCAGCTGTCCCTGGAAGGGGGGCCGGCCTACGACGACAACAACGGCGGCGGCGGCTCCTTCTCCTCGCTCAAGAGCGACGCGGACGACTTTGCCGACTTCCAGTCCTCCAAGTTCTGCACGGCCCTGGGCGCCTCAGAGAAAAGCCTGGTGGACAAGGTGGCCGCTTTCAAGCAGGCCAAGGAGGACTCGGCCTCCGTCAAGTCCCTGGACCTCCCGTCCATCGGAGGCAGCAGCGTGGGCAAGGAGGACTCTGAGGACGCCCTGTCCGTGCAGCTGGACATGAAGCTGTCGGACATGGGCGGAGACCTGAAGCACGTGATGTCCGACAGCTCTCTGGACCTGCAGGGCCTCTCGGCCCATCAACCCCCCGCTGCAGGTGAGGAACTAGTGCGGCTGCTGTGGTGAGGCACCGGCCAGCCACACACAGAACCCGTCCTGGGGGTCGACAGTGTGCCCCCCCTACCGTACACCTGACCTCAGTGCCCCCCTCCTCCCCGCTCCCTTAGCGCCCAATTAACCACGGCCCAGAGAGTAAATAGTGAACCCCAGATTACTGCTGTGTCATACAAAAACAAGCTGAGCCCCATAACGCGTATCAGTATGTTAGTTCAAACTACATATTCATCCCTCTGCATCTTATCGTTGCATCATGACATTTCCAGCTATCATCCATCATATGTCCTCTAACTAGTTATGTATTTATTTTTTATTTAATTTATTTATTTATCGGCATACATTATGGTTTGGTATTTATTCTTTGTATCACTTAGAATAGACAAAGAGATGTGTGTTTTATTAGACGCGATAGAAGCACACATCCTCACCGCCACCTCTCTTAATGTGTGACTGAGGGGAGGGTTTAGGAGGTCTAGGTGTGAGGCCCCGTCGTCCTGCTGCCGTGCGAGATCACATCGCTCGTCTCCCTCAGTATTTCTATTTTTGGGTGGCGAAGTGTTGAGTGGCGTAACAAGGAGATTGAATGCAGATGAATGCAGGCGCATGTTTTGATGGGATTCTACAGGGAGACATTTTGTTTATTCAGATCACGGGCCTGCGCGCGCACGCACGCACGCACGCACACACACACACACACACACACACACACACACACACACACACACACACACACACACACACTCACACACACCGTGCTGCTGACCAGCCAACGCTTCATCTGAAAACCTATTTTTGCCCATAGACATGCAGTGTTTGGTTTGCACTTAATGCACTACAGGTTACCTCATTTAAATGTATTCGAAATGTATGAGATTACCACTGTATCATAGAGCACAGGACGTCTTGTAGTCTGTGGAAGCATTTTATATGTAGATGGATAATATTACAGCAACAGTGGTTCTGGAATAAGGTGCACAGAACTTTTGGTTTAATCTACATATCTTTGGCAGTGTCAGCCAGTAAACAATCTTAAACAGCACCTATCAGAGTGTAGAACTCTTACAAGCTCTTTGTATGCAGGGATGTATGTCGCTGTTCAGTCAGCCTTGCTGCTTCGCTTTCCTTCCAGTGTTCACACTAGCCAATACATTATCGTTTGGATGTGATCATCCCCGGGGATTAAGTTAAAGGTGCTTGGATGTGACCATCCCCAGGTATCAGGAACACGAAAGGGCCGGAAGCATTTCCTATCATCGACCACACTCGGGACCCGAACCTCGGTGCGTTGCCCGTCAGGGAACTCGCCGCGCGTCTCCGTGTTCTTTGTGAATGGTCTGTATTTGCGAACCTCCCTCCCCTCCCGCTCACGATCATTATTAATTCATCGAGCATCTCACCTTCCACGGCTCACATTCCACCGTGTGCACTCCTGACAGTCCAAGCGAGCACACACATTTGTGTTTTCCTTGCGCTCATGCGGCCACGTCGCGAGTTAGTGTTAAGCTTCATGTATTTCCACCCATTTGTCTGCTTAACTGGAAGGGACGTCTAATTATATATCCAAGGCTTTTGTATAGCAGAAGCAACCAGTGTAATTATTCCACTCCCGATGGCCTTATTCCAGTTTCTAAACAGCATAACAAAATGTCTGTTCAATTGTAAGAGGCTGTAGTGTGAACCCCCCCTCAACCCCCCTGAGTCATAATCCCAAACCACGGAGCCACGGTGTTGACAGGACGAAGATGGGGCCCAGTCTAGCATCGATAGACCCTTTTGATTTCTCACGCGCCTCTTCTTAGCTGTCTCGTTCTCCGCGAGCTGGCGAAAGCATGAGGATATGTTTCAGGCCTCTAAAGAGTATCGACTTTACCGTGCTTGCACTACGTCCATGGACACGTCATCTCGGAGACAGTAGCTCTTTTCTTCCGTGCCTCTTTTTGGGTCAGAAGCTCAGAAAGAGAGACCCTTTGTAATCGTGCGTATGTGGTATTCCATGTGCTGGTCCATAAACAGGCCCTCTGAGAACAGTTAAGTGTTCCCCTCCAATGCTTTGCGTGTCCCTGCAGAGCACCTGGCTGTATTCAATTTGTGAAATTGACAAGAAAGTATCATAGAATGCCAATTTTTTCCAGCGTTATATAATAGTCGTTGTATAGTGGTTTTTAATCAAAGGAAAAAAAAGTGTATAAAATACAGATTTAATAGTGTATTTTTATTACAGGAATATTAACTTGAATTTATTTTGAAAGTAGATGCTGTAGACTTCTTAATGTTGCATACATGTGTCCAATCAATATGTGCAGTTTAAATGTGTTTGTGTTCAGGTAATATAGGTTGACTCAGAATCAAACAAATTGTTTTGTTTTAAAAGGGGGCTTATTTTTACTCTGATTTTGGGGTTACATTTTTAGATTTGAGCGTACAATTTGATCAGGTACTTAAGAGGGAAATGATAGGGGAAAGTATATGTCTCTTCTGAATATGCTTAGCACCTGCTTTTGGGATCCCGTCGACCTGGTGATTCGGCTCGGAAAGCCATGTCAATTGTCTTAACCCTTTGAGTGCTTGAGTGACTTCGCCTGGTACTGTTTGTGCACAGTCAAAATCACCGGACATCCGCGGGATTTGGCGTCCCCAACATCCACCTTTCCAATTTACTCCCAGCTCTGTTTCAGTATTCGACTACATAATGCTATAGACGATGCCATAATTCAGGCTGTGGCTGGAATTATTATTTGAACCTTTTATCGGGACACACAGAAACTCAAACAAAGCATTCAGGTCTTCAAAGGGTTACTATCACATATGCCTTGAACCCATCTGTTGAAATTACCTTGGCTTTTCAAAATGTTCTGTATTCGATTCTCTTTCAATAGCCTGTTGCTTTTTCAACCCATTAGTGCAACTGCATCGCATCCTCTGCCGAGAGTAACTAATACTAGTCTGTGAATGTGCCTTCTTTTTCCGGGTTTAGCTTCTTTCTTCTGGGGTTTTTTGGTCCTTTACCTTTTCACTGTTTGTTTTCTTCCTTCTTTTTTTCCGACTCTGCATGCCCTTGTACGATTAAAAAGATAATTTTGCAAGTGTTAGTTTGACAAAGCTCTTGTAAAGACAGATCTCTTTCACGGTATTTTGTGATTCCGCTTTCTCTCTTTCTCTCTACCCATGTTGTCGTAATAAACATTACTACTGGTATTGCTGAGATGCGTACCGTCTTTTTTTTTCTCCCCCTCCTTTCCTTTTCCCTGAGCACCCAGATTGTGATTTGGCATCACGAGGCTTACCGCACTAGCTCCTTGTCAATTTCACAAATTGCTTTCTGTCTCTGAGGGTTCTGTCAGGCTGTAACGACGCGCGAGTGTGGTCTCTTTGCCTGCAGGTTCGTCCGTGTGTGCGTGTTTGCGTGTGCGGGTGGGCGGGCATGTGTCACCGTTTTAGTAACATTCACTTTTAAGCATAAACGTTGCCAAATCCGGGATAGAGGCACAGAGCTCATCCCCTGCTTTTTGGACTTTTATTCATAACTGGTGTGTATGAGCAAAGTCGTGGTTCAGTAGAAAACCCAGGTTCCTGTTGCATCACCACAATGTGGCATACAGTATAGGACGACAAGTTGTGTGTTTGTGCCGTTAGGTCACACACACACACACACACAAGCTTGTGCGCTCCTGTCCTGTCGTTTGCCGTCGTCACACCGCCGGAGTAGTGAAGCTGAACAGATGCACTGAGACGTCTGCCGTCGATGACACGCACTGTCTTTGTCTCATGTGCCACTAACAAGCCCCTGCAGGCAACCCTGGGGGCTCCCATTGACTTCGACCCAAAACAAGGACGTGGTTGATCCAATCAGAGACCTTTGAAGAAAACAAGAAAATTCTGCGGCAGTTACGGTCGTTTAATTTGCTCGTTCCAAACTAAACGGGTGTTTACGATATCCAGCTGTGAAACTGAGAACACCCATATGTATAAATATATTGTGTAATATACTATTGTGTGGTATACTATTCAACTGTCAGATCCTCTCAGCATGTTAAAGCAAATGTGTCTCAGGCAGTCATCAACAGAGCCTGTTCTATTCCCTGGAGCCATGGAGTATCTTATGTTGTCATTTCAGAAGGAGACGACATGAAGTTTGATCCCTTTGGAACATCGGCAGTGAGTAGTCTGACCAGCTATGACTGGCAAGACAGGGAAGAATGTCCGCCTGGCCCGGCCAGGAAGTCACCGGGCCTAGACCCGGCCGCAGCCCCTCCCTCCGCCGGCGTCGGCATGGAGATCGCCTTCAGTGGGGCAGGGAATCTCAACCCCGCCGCCGCTGAGATCCCGGCGGCCGTCACGGAGGACCACCCGCCTGCTGGCGACCAGTTCGAGGCCTTTGCTGACTTTGGCTCCTGCGAGCAGGCGGGTGTCGACGACGACTTCTGGGACTTTGCCAGCACCGTGTCGGAGAAGTCGGACTCCCCCCCCGCTGCTGCCGTCGAGGCGGGCTCGGAGGGCACCCAGAGCGAGACCGCCGATGAGTTTGGCACCTTCCAAGGGGACAAGCCCAAGTTTGGCAGGTCGGACTTCCTCAAGGCCAGTTCTCAGGCCAAGGTCAAGTCCAGTGAGGAGATGATCAAGAGTGAACTTGCAACGTTTGATCTCTCTGTTCAAGGTGAGGACACATGTTTGTTTTACAGAATGTACCGGCAGCATGGCCATGTTCTCGTCAAATATGAGTTAATATCTCTACATTTAGAGTGTTCTACAATACCACATGCTTAATAGCCTGATGATTTATGTCAGCTGGAACCGCTGGTCCTAGTGCCACACAGCCTCTTGCATCTTCAGCACCTCAAAGTGGAGTTCCTCAGGCCCACCTGTCAGCCGTTTCAAAGTGCCTCCATTTGACAATAGGTGGCAGTGTTGTGACTACAGTCCGGCTCCACACATGCAGATGGATCAGAGAGATGGATTAAGACAGCCCTGCAAATCCATGAACAGAAATTAACCGCATCCACTTACAGGGTGGCTCATTTTTTACTGCTGTGGGCTTGTGTTATGTTACACCCGTAATTTATTAGCGCTTCCTCTAATATGATAAAAGCTAATTTGCCCTCACATAGATTTTCTTCTTGTGCTGTCTGCAATTTATGGGAATGAGGGTTTTACTTGTCCCCACTTGCCTATTGGGAGGGTGATCTGATCCGTTTGGGGCTGAGCGCCGGCGGGGATCGGGGGGTTGGGGTGGTGGATTAGAGCTGTCATGGTCTGGGGAGTAGGATGCCTATCTCTGTAGGGGGGTTAGATTACCTGGCTCGGTCCAACACACACACTGCTGGCCCCTGTGGAAATAGTTTGGTTTAGCTAAGTCGTGTGTGCGTGTAAGTGTGTGTGCGCGTGCGTGCGTATGTGTATTTTTTTACAGCCCATGTTTTCCTGTGAGCACTTATGAATAATGTATACCAGCATAGTAATGGCCACTGTTTGGTTCGTAATTATCCTTGGTTGTAAATTAAGCATTTGCTTTTGCTATCCTTGTCCAGGTGGGATAAACCACAACAGAAAAAAAAGCTGGGTGGACATGTTCCAATTACCTGATGACACACAAACCGGGTGCTTGTTATAATGTGTGCATGTATTCGTGGGCCCCGGACTCAGTCTCCATCCATTTGTCCCTGCCTCAGGCTCACACAAGCGCAGTCACAGTTTGGGGGAGAAGGAGATCGGGCGCTCGCCCCCCTCCCCGGCCCCCGAGCAGCCGTTCAGAGACCGCTCCAACACCCTGAGCGAGAGGCCGGCCTTGCCCGTCATCAGGGACAAGTACAAGGACCTGACCGGGGAGGTGGAGGTGAGACTGCTGCTGCCTCCCTGCCCTCTCCCTCCCGGCGTGCCGTTCGCGCTAACTGCACTGTTGCAGCGGTTCTCTGCCAGAGGATCTGTGGAAGCCCCTGTCAAGGGCTCAATCAGCTATGTCAGCTTTATGTAGATATACCTCCGTGCCACTGTTCTGATGTCCATTTGTCTGCGTTGTTTCAGGAAAGTGAGCGCTATGCCTACGAGTGGCAAAGATGTCTGGAGAGTGCTCTGCAAGTAGGTCTTTGTTCCATCCCAATCTCCCACTCCGCTGTTTAATGTTCTTTTGGAAATTAACCCACAGTAGGGTGTGCATTTTAGACCCCCGCTGACATCTGTGTGTGTGTGTGTGTGTGTGTGTGCGTGCGTGCGTGCGTGCGTGCGTGCGTGTGCGTGCATGTGTGTGTCCAGGTCATCACCAAGGCCAACAACACCCTGAACAGCATCAGCAGCTCCTCTGTCTGCACAGAGGTCATCCAATCAGCACAGGGCATGGAGTACCTGCTGGGTGAGACATCACACCTTTTTTTTTTCCCTCCCCCTGCAGCTCACACCAGCATGCACGAACAAACAAAGGCACAGGCGTGCTCTCACAGGGAGCCACCCAGTCACTTTCACAGAGGGCCAGAGATCATTAAATAGGGCTTGTAGGCATTCTCTGGCAGCCCCCTCTCTCTCTCTCTCTCTGTCTCTCTCTCTCTCTCTCTCTCTCTCTCTCTCTCTCTCTCTCTCTCTCCCCCCTAGTGCCCTAGAGAGACAGAGAAACGGAAAGAAAGAGAGATTTGACAGGCAGGCAGTGGGAATCCTGCTAGGTGAGGTGTGATTGCCCGGCTCAGTCTATCCTGACATGGTCTACTCCTCATCGTCCCTCCGACTTGCCACCACTGGCTGTCTCCATTTAATGAGCAGCGACTGACACACACGCTGCCCCAGCAACAGAGCGCCGCTGCTGCCGTGACGCATGTGGAAACAGACCGTGAAAGAGCTCTGATCTCCTGCCCACCCGTACCAGTCTGAATCAATGAGCATCGCACCGTCACTTTTTTTCACCCCCCCGGCATCTGAACTGTAACCAGTTGGATCTAGCTAATGATCCTCTTTGGTCCCGAGGTTTCATATCGGATTGTGATTTTCCAACGCCGAGCGCTACGGACAGGTAATGACTCGTGGGAGGTCAGACACTTGACGTGTGTGTGTGACGTGTGTGTGTGATGTGTGATGTGTGTGTGTGATGTGTGTGCGCGCGCGCGTGGCAGGTGTGGTGGAGGTGTACCGCGTGACCAAGCGCGTGGAGCTGGGCGTCAAGGCCACGGCGGTGTGCTCCGAGAAGCTCCAACAGCTGCTGAAGGACATCAGCCGGGTGTGGAACAACCTCATGGGTTTCATGTCCCTGGCCAACTTAGCGGTAGGTCACGCATCCATGCCCCTTCTAATACTAAGACACACACACACACACACACCCTACATAATGTAACTTCGGGCTAGGTATCGATGGCATCCACTTGTTTTGAGACACATATTCAGACAAGCTTGTAGACAGTCATCTTTTCCCCAAGACTTACACACATTGACTTTTCGCACACATACCTATCCAGTCTACTGGAAGCTGTATAGCAGTTATGCTGGGTCTGAACAAACACCTACAGAATGGCCATTTCTTCACACGCGTAGAGTTGAGACGATCTGTTCTAGTTGAGTCATCAATACGCCATTGATCGTGTCGCTCGTGTTGTAGTACGTTCCCTTTGATTGGACTGCTGGTAGCCACAGCATGAGGAAGGAACGGGGATCACTGATAAGTCCAGTAGCACGCTGCCGGATGCTCTGTGTAGAACAGGAGTGGAGTGGAGATGGACCACCCTTATCCCCGCTGCCTGGAAAGGAAAGAAGATTGCTTCTGAAATGCCAGCTGATTATACTGGCCGGTCGAGATAATGTCAGTGCAGAGAGAGAGAAAGAAAGAGAGAGAGAGATGAAGGGAGTGAGAGAAAACAAAAAGTGTGGTGGGGGGTAGCGAGCGATTAAGCGTGGGAGAGCTGTCTTGGCAAATCCACCTGTGTGCACAGCGATCCGCCGAGAGACAAGTGAGCAACAATTATTGTAAGGTGTCATTTGACTGTAGCCGCCTCAGCTGCTCACAAAGGTTGCTAACTACAACGTCAATGTTGCTAGGGGACGGGAGTCGTTGTTTGGTTTTAGAGACGTGTTTCCTCTCTCAGAATAACATGTATCACTGACAAACGCTATGTGTTTCTGCATGTCTAGCCTGATGAAAGCTCCTTAGACTTCTCCTCCTGTATCCTGAGGCACGGCATCAAAAACGCCAAGGAGTTGTCTTGTGGGGTTTGCCTGCTCAATGTCGACTCTCGCAGCAAGGTTAGTACATATGGATAAACGTATATGCGTTTTTTATTTCTGTTTCAGTTTTTAGTACCACAAGATAATGTTTATTTTTCTTCCATTTGAATGGTGTAGTTTGAACCTTTCTAAATGATCATGTCTTTGACCATCAACCCTTTGCAGGGGAAAGAAGAGAGTGCTATTGGACGTCTGTTTAAACGAGTAGGAAACATTGAACTGTCAACTAAGCCTTCTTTTACTCTCTCCTACTTGGGCCTAAAGGGATATATTCTGCTCTGTGAATGCAGACAAAATGGGGTGCCAAACTGACATTCACCTTCCTTCCACTGTTTCTTCATAGTTTTAAGCAGCGGTGTCACAGAAGAGCTGGAAACAGTCGGCTAATCCTATTCTATAACTCACATCCGAGTCAGATTAAGGTTATCTTAACGTCTTACACTACAAAGATAAGATGATTGTGTAATTCAAATGTGATTACAGTTATGTTGGCTATCGGGGCAAGAACGTCTCGAAAGATAACTGTTTGACAGTATATAGATACATGTACCTTTGGCACCTCAGGCTGGGCTGTTGCATTCTGGTTGAGGTTGGTAGGGTTTCGGTAAGGGTGTGGTTTTGTCCTTCCGGGTTCAAACTTTACTGCCCCTGTCCGAGGGCCAGCTCTCTCTTAACTTACTCCCGCTAACATTAATCACCACGTCTTCGAAAATTCCTAACAGTGTCCATTTGTCGACCATCCAGCACATCAGTTACTTTGACTGGAGGTCAATACCTAAACAAGGGCAATACATCAGCTCCTGGCTGGCTACCGGTTGCCTTTATGACTCATACGCGTGTGAGCCATTAGCAGTATCTTTCTTTGGATTCTGCAGTCTGGAGGGCAAAGTTACCATGATTGTTTTACTCGTCCCCCATGTTGTTTAGACGGTCGTTGATTGATAAGTGAGGTGTGGTGCCTATCTGCCCGGAGCATCGCACTCCTCCTTTTTAATATGACTCCTGGTTGCTTGCTTCCTCCCTCCTCTGCCCTTTTCCTCTCACTCCTCTGGATACAGCCGAGGTGAAATGATTCCTTCGTTTTCTGTGCCCCTGACATCAGATTAATAACCCACCTTTTAATTATATTTTCTTGGCAGTGGCACATTGGTGAGAACGCATTAAAGCCAAATAGAGAATAGCAGTCACTCGGAGCCTAATGAAATCAAAGAAGCCCTGTAGACTAAGCAGCTATCACTGAAGCTTTTGTTCTGTAACAGAAAAGAGGAGAAAAGGTTATTATGGTGGAGGAGGTGGGTGAAGAGGGCACAAGCCATCAATGCCAAAGTAGTTTATGCATGGGAAACTACTTCGGCTCGCTGGTCATTGACGATTGGGATTGTAGTGGTCCATCGTCTCCAATCAAAATCTTGTTGCAGCCTTAATGCCTTTTGCCACGTTGACTGTGACAGGGATAGGCAGCAGGCAGAAATCCACATTTAGACGTTTTCTTTTTAGTTTTTTTACTTAACGACGGCATACCTTGTTAAGCACTGTCTAACGATACTTTTAGTCTAATGAGCCTCCAGCATTTCATCTAAATGATGAATAGTAACGAGGGAATTACAAGGGCACAGCACTGGTAAGAATTTCCTTACTGGAATAATTTTTGCCGTGCTACTTCATTTGGTATTCATGATTGTCAGATTCAGCAGAACCTCACAAAAAGTGATTGAATTTTTAACTTTCTGTTTTAGTTTGGTCTTGGCTTGCACTGAAAACGAGACAGCCATTTTAATTAAAGTCCAGTTGACAGAGAATCCTAATGTTGTAGATTTGCCAACAGCAAAGTTTTCCTTTTTTCCTCTATGCGCGTTAGCCCTGAGATGTGTTACAGAAATTGCCCGTTGCCCATGGCTCATTGCTCATTCACTGTACCGTTTGAATATCTGGGACAATGCATGCTAACACTTCTGACATGCCACTTACAGGCACTGGCTAAAGACAGTGGCAAGAAAGTAAGGGTAAATATGTTCCACTTCTTTTCTGACACGGTTGACACTATGTAGACTAGACGGTAGACCTTAGGTGTACACCTTGGCTTGCACTGGGATCGGTCTCTCTTTCTTTAACATCTCGGCGGAAATACCAACCGAGAAGCGCGTCCGTGTGAAATCCCCCACACTCCCTCTCCATTTCTGTGCAGAGGAGTAGGTAGCGCTCCACAATGTTAGGCATATGCCAATACGAGAGATAGTAAACGGTTAGATTTGTTGTGATCATCGCTACGCAGCGAACGTCAAAAGAGCCAGCGGAGGGGGTGGGATCACAAAGGAGAATAGAAGAGTGAGGAAAGGCGAGAGTAGAGGATGATAAGAAGGAGAGGTTAGAGCTTTGTACTGCACCTCTCCCTTTTTAACATTTGCCAGCCTTGGGAGTCTTAAGTGAAGGTTTCAGAAAATAAGTGTGACAAAGGAACAAAGGTACTAAGAAAAGAATTCATCATGCCGGAGAAATCCGAGCTTGAGGAAACCCGAGACTGAAAGTGTCTTCCAGAGCAAGTCTCAACAGGTGTGCGCATCCACTGTCAATGATGTGGCAGGTAGAGAAATAGTACTTGATTGTTACTGGGGTGGTGTGTACATTTTTGCTTGCATCTCTCTGCTGCGTGGGGGCGGAATGAATCACCACACATGACTCATTTCTCATTCTAGCGTCAGCTCCAATATTCCACCAGGGAAGCAGCGCAGCGCGCACATTAGCATCTCCGCTCGGCAAATGTGGTCCTACAGCAGGGCCCGTCTTATCGCAAGCTCGTGTCCCCGCTCCCTCCCCGGAGCAGTTAACCAAGCAGATCCTGTCATCAGCTAGGTTCCGATTTGGATGTGGGAGAGACGTCCAACTATTTCAATACATTCCACCAAATGTTTTGTGATGAATCGATGCATTTAGTCTTAAAGAGAGTGTTTGGTAGCATCACCATGCCATGACGTTTAAGGGGGCTTCATTGAAACTCTGATCACCCGCTAACCTTGCTTATTAATTCTAGTCTTAGGCGAGTATGTTTAGAATTAGAAAACACTCAAATTAAATCTCATTTACCACTTAACCATTACCCCATGATTTCTTCTTCACACCATGGCTGTCTCTTTTCTTATTATTGAATGCTCTCCTTTGTAGAAGATTGCAGAAAAATAAATGTATCTAATCTGAAACAAATTGCATTCGGGGACCTTGAGAAAGATTTCTGATGTGTTAATTGTGTTTGGTAAACATGTATTCTTGTGGGTCCTTATCAGCCACCCTACCCAGTGTACTGGTTCAGTATATAATAATGTTACTCTAATCTGCGTCCTTTGTTCTTGTGTGACCCTCAACAGGCCTTCAACTCGGAAACCGACAACTTCAAGCTCCTGTATGGAGGCCACCAGTACCACGCCAGCTGTGCTAATTTCTGGATAAACTGCGTGGAGCCCAAACCTCCGGGCCTCATCCTGCCTGATCTGCTGTGATTGGCGGTCCGGGCGCTGCCTCGGCAACGCTGCCTCGTTAATCGGGTGAGGGGATGCTGCTGGAACTGGCTGCTGCACACTGCTTGAACTCTCACCTTCGACTGGGAGGAAGTGGTCCGAAGGACCTCAAGAGTCACCGGAAGCCTGTGTATTTATTGATCTCTCGATTACGGCCAGCCTTCCCAGACGTAATCCCAAGAACCGAGGCTATAGGGAAGCGGAGCGTGTAATGTTCCTAATACACTGTATGCCTGCTGTCATCGTTACCCTCTCCTATCTCTGAGCCCATATTTATAGATTTATTGGAATGCAGGCGAGATATTTGTTGTGTCCCTTCTAGTCTTTTTTCGTGATCATTTGACTAGAGTAATATAAAGAAACCACCAAAACATGAAACAGCTGATACCACTTCCTTTTGTCACAGCAAGCGTTACCAAGACAGCGAAAGTGGAAGCCAACACTTTTACAGAATGTTACTAAGAATGTCAAGTCATTGGAACTCCTGAGGACTACCTTGTTTATTCATATGCTGCTTTGTTGCTGTTTGATGCTTTAACTAAGCAAAGAAGGGTCCTTTGTTTGTGTCATTCTAAATAGTCTGTCTTTTCTAATCACTTTGGTCTTATTTATTCTGGACTCTTATTTCACATTGCTGGAATTGAATCCCTCTGGTGACTGGTCTCCAAAATGATTAGCTGTCAATATTTTAATAATTTTTCTTGAAAGACTATAATTTTGCATTTGAAGCCTCAGTGCTTTGTTAAAAGGCAGTGATATTTAAATTGTGTTTGAAAACTGCTTAATGTTTTGTGCACTGTTTGATCGGGATTGCTTTGTCGTTATTAAGATTGTGGTGGTACAAAGAAATCAACTAAGATTGTGGGACTACAAAGGTTGTTGTTGTATTTATTTAATTGGGTTGGAATTGTTTTAGTGTTTATACTAGCTCTAAAAATAAATTTTTGAAGGTTAGGACCTTGAATTAAGTCAACTGTAAACAATTGCATCTGCACTTTGTAAATATAAAATGTAACTGTTGTATTATGTCAGTATCTACCTGTAATGTGAAGTGAAATGTCAATTAAATATGGATGTGTATAATTTGCTAATGCCTTTTATTAAGTTACACATTGATGTAGCCTTCAATCAGTCACTAACTATTTGCTTTACAGTCAAGATGGTGAGTTTTTAATCCCGATTTGAGTAATTATTTTTTAAATAGAAATGCTATTTTAGGTGGTGGTGTTACCTTGAATGTCTGCAATGTCTCGTACAGTTTTTCAAGGACGGATATTTTATTACCTAGAAAAAACCTGGCAATTCTAATGCTTAAGTGGCCTCATCTCCATAAACTTTGCAATTAAAGTGAATACAATCTTGAACAATCTTATTATAGCAAGAGTAAGGGAGCAGTTAATACAATGGCAAAGCTGACTAGAGAATACCAAAGCAGTCTTGCTACATTGTCTCTCTTGTGTCCAGGTTTGGGTTTTCCCGCATCAATTTTATATCTCACCATGGCCTAATTTAAAATTATGTTGAAAATTAAACCCCCCCCCCCCCCCCCCCCATTCCCTGGGAACTCAAGGAAATCTATCGCTGAAAAACGCTGTGTACATTTGAAATCCAGACTGTCTCTCCATTTGCATGTGCTCTTCATGCGGCGTGTCTACAATGGTGTGACCACACTAACAAGAAAGGCCCCAGAGAGTGAAGGAATGCCGTACAGTGTTGCCAGCTATTCTACAGCCTCTGGCCTTTTCATATGCCCATTGACGATCATAGTATTTATTAATACCATCTTTATTCCTGAAGCCCAAACAATTGCCTTCACTTTCATTTTTCAAGAGAGTAGTAATCCCCTTTAATGTTTAAAAAATATATTTTTTCCTTCTTTTAGCATTCAAGCAAGACTTCTATCCTACATAGTCAGCACTCCAGTGCTTTCTGAGTGGTGGGTCTGACAGAAAAAACCTTAGATGTGTAAAGAACAAAAGGACCCTTTATGATTTGTCACAGAATCTCAAAAACTGTGAGACTGCTGACCCATCAGTAACTTTGAGGGTTTTAGTAGTGGTTTAGCTTTTTTCTTCTGATTGACCTTGCCGTAAAATGACACAGATGATCATATTTCCTGTTTAAAAGGCACCTGGTGAAATTATTCGGTAGCTTTTTGTCTAATCTAATCATTCATAATTGGTGTGGTCTAAAACTAAGGGCAAGTCTGCGCAAAATCTAGAGGTCACACTTTAGGAGAAAAGGTGCAATCACACAAATACAAATGTTTAAGCATATTACAAATAACTTCACTGTCTGTTCAAATTGGATTGTAGAAAGACTAGGAAAATACAGAACATTTTCAGGATTTGTTGCACCAGTTGATTTGAGTGAAAAATCCTTTTTCAAAGCAATGTTCTTTCAAGCCATTTGATAACACCTATATTTATTGAAAGAGAAAAAAACAAAGGGGATGAATTACAAATCTAAGTGTGTACAATTTGCACTGTTTATATTTGAATCGCTGTATGTTTAGTGCATTCACAATCGGCCAGTGACTCACGTCTAAGCCTTACTTTCAGCAAATCAACATTTTTGGTTGCTTTCAGGATTATAACAAAACCAGCTAAACTTGAGGAGCACCAGACTGCGGGCTCACTTCCAATCCCACGTCTTTCCTGTTGAAAGGAAGCAGCCTAATGACATCTCTCCTCCAAGTTCCTGTAAGCAGTCTGTTCTACATAGCTAGTGTGGTTCCAAGTGCATCGTCCTACGGTGAAGTCGCTTTGCTCACTGACTTGGGAGATGAATGGCTATACCCTGCTAGTGGTGGGCATAGATGTGTTTATTCTACGAGCCTCGAAAAGACCTGCGAATATAGGACACACACGAATGTGCGCACACGACTGCACAAAAACTGTTTGAGATGAGGATAGCTTCAGTGCACTGGGAGAATGGGACACAGAACGTGTGATTTAGTCCCATCAGTTCTGCTCCGTCTCCACCCTGCTCGCCGTGGCCTATCATCACTTGGGTCCCAGGTCTCGGGGTAATGGTGTTGTTTGTGGACCATTCTGACTGGAGATCCCTAGACGGATGGGCAGGGGACAAATAGCGCTTATCACTTTTGTCTGTTGCTCTGAAATGCGAACACATTCTTCAGGGGTGGGGTTTATGGAACATTTAACGATGTTTTCTTGACTAAAGCCTTGTTACCTGGGGAGCATACATGCCATTAGCAATCTACAGTAGGTGCAAAATTGTGGTTAAGCCTAACATAAAAAAAGACATCTCGCCTTAATAAGCTAGTTAATAAGTTTTCCACACTCACAAAACAGAACGGTTACAAAGTACATTCACACAGTTGTATATTAGTAATTTATTTAAATGTATAGATTTTGAATACAAACAGAGGGATGAGCTATGTTGTTACATTAAAATGTCATTAAGCATGAAACTTAAGTGTAAAATTGGCTAACTGCTTATGCTTAAGACAAGGGCGTTGCTCACTTGCTACCGTCACAGTGACCATTTCTATATATGTATAAAAAATATTCTGTGTCTATTATGTACTATTAAATCAAAAATGGATGACGATTTACATTTCTTTTATTACTGTCTGTCAGCCTCATTGAAGAGGTTTGGGTCATTCCAATACAGCATTATATTGCAAACATTTAATTTCTGCATACTATCCTTTGTTGTTAATAGAGAAATCCTTGGAACTTTTCAACACTTCAAAATATTTGGATATAATAACAGCTTATATTATTAATTTACATTGCACCATAACCCAAATCCAAGTTCATACATTTTCTGTAAACTTAGAATAATAAATGCTACCATACAATGAGAGCAGACAGCTGCCCCCCACATTAAAGACAACGGCAAAACTGGCACGATATCATAACATGACAATACGTCTTGGAAAAGACTTTAGTAGGTCACACCGCTGTCAGAATGGTCTCAAGCAACGCCTACGTTTCCCAGAATGCTCAGGTGATTGGAATTCCAGGTAGAGTCGAGTCAAGAAAGACTCCGAACACTTGATCTCTGAGCATTTGATCTTGTTTGCTATCTTGCGTCTTTGTGGTCCTGTCACTCTTTTGGACCTCTGGGTTTAAAGTAGTCTTGTTCCCACTCGACGACTTGGAGGGGAAAGAGTCAGTTACGACCTACAATGTCATTATTGGTAAGACACCTTCCATACCAGTGCACCAGGGTTCATTAATTAAGCTTCACATAGACTGACATTTACACTCATCTTGCTTTGCATCACTGGCTGGGGGGAACATGCATGACCCTAGAGCCGGGAGGGGAAAAGGATTGGAATGAAACAGAGTTGACCATGACCTCTGCTCACTCTCCACATCTGATCCTCTCCCCTGGATAAGGACTCAGATCTCTCCTACATACCCCAGTAGGGAGCCAGGGCCCTGCGGTCCCGCTCATACACATCAGGCACTATCCCATAGGGTGTCTGCACCATTTTAACTGAGTTCCTGCCAAACAATTTTCTCTCATAGTCAATGAGCTGCCGCCAGAAACCTCCGTTGGGCCGGATGATGGGGCGGCGGGCCTTGACCCAAGCGTGGGCCTCGGCCAGAGACACGCGGTGGTACTTCATGAGGTAGGCCAGGCAGAGCGAGGCCGACCGGCTCACCCCCGCCGCGCAGTGCACCAGCACTGCGCCCCGTTTACGGCCCACGCTGTGGATTTTATCAGCTATGGTGTCAAAATACAGGGACAGGGGCGAGTGGGGCATGTCAGCCAGGGGCACTTTCACATACTCTATGTGGGGCCAGTTGAAGTTGGGCAGCTCGATGGTGGCGTTGACCACGCAGGTGATGCCCTTGGCGAGAAGCAGGCTCCGGTTGGACGCCACATTGCCCCGGCTCAGGAAAAGGTTGGGGGTGATCTGGGCAATGCCGCCCAGCAGGCTACCATTGTCTGTCAGTAGCCTGGGAACGGCAGTGGGGACGACAGTGGTACGGTGGTGGTGGTGGTGATGGGGATGGTGGTGGAAAAAGCCTTGGCTGCGGGAACCCATTGAGGAACTGAGAGGGCTTGACAGTGAGACAGAATAGAGTGAAGAGAAACAGCAGGAGGACATTCAGAAGCCAGAGGTCATTGTGGAACAGGAAGACCAGACAGTGTTAGATCTGAAACACACAAAATAACAACGGTCACATTTCAGGCCTTCTTTGAGATTTATTTTTTCTCAATCTCAATTTATAACCACACCAGAAAATGTGCACAATTATATCATCGGAGAGTGCCAACAATGCCATTTGCAATGACTCAACCAACTGTAATGTCATAAAATATCCTTTTTATTTTGGCATTGTACTTGACAGTTATTTCTGGCCAATGCTTCGCTGTGCTCTCCATCTGACAGAGATAGGAGAGATTTGGCACATTGGCTGTAGCACAGTGACAAGCTGAGGCTGGCTCTGTACTGAGGAGAAAAGTGATTAAATAGGCCCAGTCATATCACAGGGTCATAAGGCAATGCTTGCTGCAAAGCTCTCTTCTCTGCAGATTCTTAAGGTCTTCAGTGGATGATAAAGATTCACAATTCTACATGAAACTTGCAAAGGTCACATCAGCTTTCACCACTATCAAATGATAAATGTAATTTGACTTTGCTACACTACATTGCTTGTAAAAAAGCAAAAGCTAAACAGACTTTGTAATCAAATACAGAGACACCCAAGATTCTAGGTAGCCAAAGACATGACTAGTCCAGACCCAGCTGGATTCTCTTTCTCCGCAGGTGGCATTGCGTCACTGTTGCGGCTTCATACCGACTAGCTCTCCCTAGTTTCTCTCGCTGCTAGGATCTACCTCTCTCTGCCATATGGGCATGAATCCCTTGGAGACAGATACACACAGCTCCCGTCTCCAGTTCATCCATCCGGAACTTCTTGATACAGAAATCGGTTCGCATCTCTCTTTTCTCTGATGGTTTGGACCCATTTACCTGCTTGCATTCAGATTGAAGGAACCGCAAGAGGAGAGTGCAGTGCTTAAGGCACTACCTCACACACTGGCATACTTATCCTGGTGCATCATCAGAACCTTGAGCACAAACTGCCAAGGGGTTTTCTCTTTTACTCTCTGCCAGTCTGATTAATACGCCACACCGATCAAATCAGACATATTAAATGTGCATCATATCTGCCGCCAGAGCAGAAAACACCTGCACTGTTTCTTAAGGTGCTGAGGTTGACAAACACACAGACGAGCACACACACACACACCCCCCCCCCCCTCTCTCTCTGTCTCTCTCTCACTCTCTCTCTCTCTCTC
>JAVQJS010100144.1:0-10408 GCA_036024795.1 Galaxias rostratus
ATGAAAATGTCTCTCACTTAATCAGAAGGTCCATTTTATGTTCATGCGGGGGTAGAGTCAGAGGTACCAATAGGGCAGGGTGACTAAAGAGATGTGCAATGATATAGATTAGTCACACAATCCATCAAGAATTAACATGAACCTATCAACTAAGAAGACTAGCATAATGAAATGGCTTAATCTGATTCAATTAAGTGTCTAAGGGAAAGGATATTTACATTTCAAAATGTGTACTTCCAAAAAGTTCTCACAAAGACAATTCCACAAAGAGTGAATAAAGAAATGTGAGCTCTAAAACCCCTAACTTCTTTTAAGGGATTGTATCTTAAACCCACTAAAGATGGTCAAACTAAAACAAAAAATTAATAATACTACTTTACGTTCCATTAAGACATTCTCGTTGTCTGACTGACTGTTGTTGGGGTTGTGAAAAAAGAAAGGTTGCTATCAGTCATCAGTCATACCTATCTTAAACAACATGGCGTAAATACCTGATATACAATGTTAGCAGTAGCAGTAAATGTGTTATTCTGTGCGATTTTTTAATAGGTAGAATATTTATCTAGAAAAACAAGAACGACAATTTCAACTCTGAATGCATCCGGCGCTGTGGCCATACTTCCATCTCATAGCCCCTTTATGGGCCTCAAGAAGATAAGAGCTTTTAGCGAGTCCGATGATATGAGAAGAATAATCATATTTCTAAAATCCTGAAGAGTTGCTCATTTACTTCCGATTATGTCAACCCAACTGTCCCATATGCGTCGGTGCCTCTATACCAAAACGATTGTATGTCGTGGCTAGCACCACAGGGGGTTAGTTTACCTTTTTATTTATTTTAAAGATGCAGATCGTGACAAATCGAAGTTGTAAACTGGCGATACCTTTCACATGGTCGCTAACGGGATAATGCAGCTACGTTAAACAATAAATCAGTAATAGTATGGTTATACAAAAGTAGATAACATTTATCATAACAACCCAATATATATTTGACTGCGGTAACTCAGTGGTTGAGTGGCCGTACTGCATTTAAAACGCTCGGTGTGTATTTTGGGCTGTTGTAGCTTTAAGAGCATTGTTGATGAATGCTTCATGGTGGGGGTTGGTTAAGGTTTGAGTTGAGATTGCTCTTGAGGCACAAAGATAAAAAGAATTTCATCACATCAAAAGTTATTTTAACATTTGATAATTTTATTGATGACGCAGATTAGTTCATCATATTAAAAATTACGAGTTGAAGTGGAATTACACGTTAAAAGAACCGGACGTGCAATGACACAATTGAATAAAATTGTGTGCCACTTCCCCAAAACGAATCAAATACAGAAATTTTTCGTTGCAGGAAACTGATCAGCCACTCTCAAAGACAAAGCGTATCGCAGGTAACCCCTTCACCGAATGCCAGAATGGCCGAAGGCGCAATGTTTATTCACTTGTGTAGTTTACCATTTCATCCTCCTAAACGAAGCCTAAATGTGCGTATTCGCTCAGTGCAGTCTGAGTTGTTTTTCAGTAAACAAATGAAACGCATTCTTGCGTGTACGTACACTCGGCAAGTTGAAACAGAGGAGGTAGAAGATGCTTGCCCGATAGTTACCTCGCCGTGAGGGGAGGGGTGCTCGGATTGTGAGACCTATTTTTAGCAACGGAAATTGTCTGAAAAATATAAAATATCCCGAATGCATTTGAAAGTCACGGGGAAATTAACACGTTTAAATATATGTCGGCCTTTAGTTGTAGGCTAACCTATTTAAACTTGATTTATATAATGGATGATCAAATAGAATTAAGAAAGGCAGTAGACCTACAGAATTGTAAACGTGTAACCTACAGCCAACAGAATGAACATCATTCGCTCGCACCGACAGAACCCCATTCTCTTTGCAGCAGTAGGCAAATGAAACTGAATGCTGATTTGACCGACAGTAACCTCGATCCGCAGCCGCTTGGAACTGGGTGAAAGGGGAATGATGTCATTGGAAGAGAAAATCAGTCGAAAAGCAACGAAATGTTACGACGGCAGGCGAGCCTTTCGTGAGCTGGTGTCGATTGTAGTCTATGCATCCACGTGTCTAAATGCAGTGATGTTTTTGTAATTGTATTACAACATTTGAATAGAGACAGCTTTGCATTGTGAATGTCCAAATCCTGCCCAAATTGATGGCTGTCATGATATGTCGCCTAGCTTAGTAATATACCTGTTTCAAAAACACATTTGTGGATTCATAGCTAATTGATGCATTCGTTTTTAAGGTGTCTTCAATATTAGTTAACAGCCCACATTTATATCTAGGTGCAAGATGGTTTGTTTTCTGGGTCTGTGGGTCTAATGCAGCACCCGCTTATGTTTGTCCAAATGGGTCATGATAAGTAGGTTCCAACCAGGCTAGTGATGGGTCCAGGTAAACTGCCAGTTTTGAGCCTGTGTGACTTTGACCCACAAGTGACCCATGCAGTGCCTGCAGTTAACCCACACGGGGGTGCCTGTGTGTGGCCCAGTTGGTTAACCCATTTGAAAGCTACAAAGCCCAGGCCAAATCCACTTAGGGCCCCTATTTGGTGGGGCTTTCACTTTGTCTGTTTTCATTGACAAGGTTGAAATATGATTGAGTGACGTGTGTGTGCCTCGGCAAAGCTTCAGCTCTGAATATATGCAGGCTTGAGTTGTATGACATTCATCTGGCCAATCTCACCCTGTCCTGTCACCCACAACATGTAAAAACACATGTGAAAGAACAAAGACATGAACTTGTAGAAACGATCATTTTTGACTGTTGACACACAGTCCTTGTGATTGGATCATTATCATTTCCTAAACCACTTGAGAGACACGGGAGGAGACCTCACAATCATCTTTAAACTTGTGTTTACCACCATTAGAGCACGGCTGCTGAGACTGGAAATCATTCTCAAGTTCTCATTCCCTGTTTAATTTGCTATACAGTTTCAGAAGTCCAGATCTTTAAAGATAAAGCCTCCACATTTTGTTTGGCTTGTCATTTGACCTTTTTCTATATTTGAATAGATAATAACCCGTCTGGTAGAAATGACAAGCAATTGCCTCTATCGCGGCTTTCACAAAAACAACTGACCAGGCAGAAAATACTTAAGGTGTGTGTCCTTCCTCATTTGACTCAACCCTTAATTTTTGTGTTGTCCAAACTTCTGGGAAAAGGACATGAAAACATTGTCATGAACTCCTTCGGAAGGAGGATGTGGTCCGTGTCACATGTTCCTAGACTGCTGACGTGGGAAGAACTCAACAACACGCAGTCAGTGTGTGTG
The DNA here is from genome assembly GCA_036024795.1 of Galaxias rostratus. Lineage (NCBI taxonomy): Eukaryota > Metazoa > Chordata > Actinopteri > Galaxiiformes > Galaxiidae > Galaxias > Galaxias rostratus. The sequence goes on from JAVQJS010100144.1 coordinate 3,289, forward strand.
CGTGTATTCATATGCCTGTATGTATTCATACGCCTGTGTGTATTCAAATGCCTGTGTGTGTATGTGCGTGCTTCACTGTGCTCTGCTGTATGTCTGCTGAAATTTGAGGCCCACTCCCATGTGTTCTGTGTGTATTTTTCTATTGTGTGTGTGTGTGTGTCTGTGTGTGTGTGTGGGAGTGTGTGTGTGTGTGTGTGTGTGTTTTGCTGACTTGCCATCTGCAGACCCTGTACATAATGGGGTCTATTCACACCCTAGCAGCTGATGGGCCTTAACACAACTGTCTTGTCTACCTGCCTGCCTGTCTGCCTGCCTGCCTGCCTGCCTGCCTGCCTAACTGCCAACCTGCCTACCCCAACGTCCACCCATACGTCCGTTGGTCCATTTCTCTTAATGCCTGTCTGCCTGCTCGCCCACCTGCCGCTCTCGTCCGTCTGTCTGTCTGTCTGTCTATGTATGTCTGTCTGTCTGTTTGTCCCTCCCAGACTTAAAAGTAATTAGTTCTATATCTACATACAGTACACACACATGGTCCCTCAATGTAAATTAAAACCAGAACGCGGTGCCCTCACAAAGAAAAGATAAGTAGCGTCATCTAGTGGTTATTTTGTGTGTTGGTCGGTTGAAGCAGGCAGGTGCAATTTAACTGGACAAAATAAGATGTTTTCCCTCATGGGTTGATGTTTGACTTCAAGGCCGTTCTTTCAGTATAATGAAGGTCAAGAATGGCAATTGGAGCTGGTAGCAGTATCTAAAACCCTGTGCTGCCACATCAACTACCATTTTGGAATGCTAGGCGAAAAGAGCTCTCGGCTTCTACAGAAAGAGATAAGAGAAGAGAATTTGTTGTGGTGGACATTGCTGCATGGTTAAAGCAATACGAAAAATGACCTTTGTAACCTACTGAGCTTCTTATGTTTTAAATACATCCCTGAAGCCTAATGCAGACCTTTGAAGTACATCATTGTTTGCCTTTTGCATTGATTCTGCAACTTAAAACTCTTTAATAAATGTAAAATTTAAATGCATTATAAATAGCTGGTGGGTCTTATTTTTTGCCCTATTAACTATTCGTATGCCCGTATGTGTACGTTTTGTGTATAGATTGGTTTCCTCTTTGTAGTGTACCTTTTGTCTTTATAATATTTTATTACTGCTGTATTGTTTTTTATGTATTAAACCAACTTTTGTATTTATAACAATTTCTCTCTTGCTCACAAACACAAACAGACATGCACAAACACTTGCACACACACACAAACAAACAAGCACTTGATACTCACTCAAAGGTTTATCAACAAATCACAGTTTTGAGTCGTTATTTTTATTTGTATTTGTCTACTTTTCTGACCAGAGATGAGATATCATAAACATGCAAGATGTTACTCTAAGCGGGGATTTCTCTTTGACCAGCACGGTGGCATAGTGTTTAGCACTGCTGCCTCACAGTGCGAAGGTCCTAGGTTTGATCCCCACCTGAGGGCCTTTCTGTGTGGAGTTTGCATGTTCTCCCCGTGTTAGCGTAGCTTTCCTCCGGGTCCTCCGGTTTCCTCCCACAGTCCAAAAGCATGTGGGTTCATTGGTTACTCTAAATTGTCCACAGGTGTGAATGTGTGTGTCTGAGTTGTATGACTATGTGTTAGCCCTGTGTTAGAACTGGCGAACCTTCCAGTGTGCACCCTGCCTCTCTCCCAAAGACAGGTGGGATAGGCTCCAGCCCCCCCATGACCCTGCATAGGATAAGCGGTTCTGATGATGGATGTTTATAGAAAAACATAAAAAACTGAACCAAATATAGAGTACATGCAATTTATTAATCTATTCACACAAAAGGATCCTGACAATATACGAGTATTTGCATATATATAGCACTGTCAATTATGTAAAATAATGATATGTAATTATTAAAATAATTACTTGGGCTAATTTACAACTTACCTTGTAAAATTGCAGAAGTCACAAGACAATGTGACTTAAGAGATTTTTTTTCCCGGAACACACGTGCCACCAGGACAGCTTCAGTGCACTCTGGTATTGATAATACAAGTCTGTGGAATGCCACTGGTGGGGTGGAACGCCACTGTTTCAAAAGCAATTCCCTCATTAGCTTTTTTTGCGATAGTGGTGCAGCACGTCGGTCCAAGATCTTCAACAAGTGTTGAATTGGGTTCTGGGGACTACATAGATCATATCACAGGATTGACGAAGTTTATGCTCAGCAATCCACACTGTGATTCTTCTTGCCCGGTGCGCAATGACACTGTCTAGAAAATCAGGCTTAAGGCTTGACAGAGAAGCACAATCACTATTACACTATTGTTTACAGAGATAGTTGGTATGCTTTACAAGGTGTTTTGACCAAATACATTCTTGCTTCCATATGAGTCAGAAATTAAATTAGATTCAGACCTTGTTGGTGCATGCAGGTCTCCACAGAGCAGCACACTTCCCTGGGCCTGGAAGTGTCAGATCCCTGTATGGAGGTCGCTGACCAGTTCCTCATTATAAAAGGGGGATTCCTGTGGGGGTATGTAAATAGCACGGTGGTCTGTATCTCTCTCTTTACCAAAAGTGCAAACTGATATCTAACTCTTTATATAAGCATGATAAAAGCATAACAAGGAAGCACAAACATGACAAGAGGGAAACATCAAGAGCGCTGACCACAACAATAAAAATAGTTCTTCGCCAGGCATGCTGGGATTCACACCAGACGCTACATTATGTCATGTATCTTCAAGTACATAGATGTCTGCATCGTGCGGTTATGAAGCTCAGCTCCAATATACATTTTGTAATCCAGCTAAGAAGAAATCCAAGAACGTATAAACCTGTCTTTGTCTGATTTGACAAATATCTGCTTTGCAATGGTGATTTGTTTTCCTTTTCCCATAATCGTTATTAAGAGGTACAGTTTAATAACCGTAGCTGGCCATCCAATAATATATCCAAAGCTGACCACACCATCGTATAAAGGCCTCAGACTGATATTACTGTAAGTGGAGGGGGATAAAGGTGTTTCTTACCGAGGGTGGTGGTTTGCCGTAGATCAGTCTTCGGCAAAGTCAGCTCTCTTCTCTGTTCAAGAGGGATCGATGGGAACTAACAGCTTATAAACATGCTTTAAAATTCATGAATGAGATGAATACATTTTAATTAATAATGGTATTGCATGGTTACTCCTTCTCCCATTGCGACAATTAAAAAAGAATGCCTTTTTTCTTATTTTTCCCGCTAAAATGTTAGATGATAATCTGGGAATGTGCCACATCACTGGGTCCAGCTGTAGCCCTGCCTGACATGATTATGATGAACAGTTGGCTTGATTACACGTGTTAACAGTCATTCGGATATGAATACCAATACACCTTAATATATATTGCATTTTACAGTCTTACTAAGTGCTAAACAACAAAAACAAAATGCAGCTCAACAAACAAAACTTTGGACCTTGTCAATCAATTGTCAATCAAGACAGTTTTTTCTAAAAGGACATATGGTTGCAGATTACAATATACTGTCAGATGAGAGTATATTGGGAAAACTAGTTGTATTATAGCTCCACAAAGCCTATTGATCTTGGTTGGCTCCTATGTCCAGATCTTGGCTCTGGTTGGTCCCCATTGGCCTATGTAGAGACAGTGATATATATATATATATATATATATATATATAGAGGGTAGAATTTATCTGAAAATTTTACCAAAACAAAGACCGGCAAAACAAATCCATCTGCAAATCGTCCATAGCAACTTTTGAAAAAATCTTCAATTGTCATTCAGCAGTGGACCTTCAAATCAGATTAGGCATACATTTATAATCTGACTGCTGCATTTTTTTTTACAAATCAGCAGGATGAGCATCAACAGAATGGCCTAGAGAATCCCAGCAACAACTAGACCACTGGCATGTTCTAACGAAGGACTAGACAAAAACTAAACAGCTGTCCTCTTCGTGACTCTTCCCATCACAACCGGATTCTGTGTACTGCACGGATGAACAAGGAGACATGTGTTGTATGCAGGTTCACCTCTCACTATCAGCCGGCTCTCTGGAGAGTCTTTCCATCAGAGTGTCTACACCCACAGAGACCTTCATGTGGCGTTAATACAGCAGGAATAGTCATCTCTCCACTGGTTTCATTCTGGAGACTGCCACCAGTTTTTGTAGTACTGACTACTGAATCAAAAACTTAAAATGTTGGTCTGGAGGCTTTGACTACAAAAGAGTTGCTAGCCTGCTAAGGTAGTTATTTAAATTGATCCATTGGGTTCTTGGGGTGTGGTGACAGCCTTTGGGCAGGTGGCATGGCCTAGGGTAGCAGGGCCCCATGTGTGATTTGTTTTTATGGGAGAAATGTCTGGCGGCGCCCCTGATTGTACCAGCCACCCAGTGGAACAATCGCTAAATGTAAGATTGTGAAAATAGGACATTGAGTGATGATGGATTTGAGTGCCGTGTCTGACATTTAGAAAACTTTGCACATTCTTTTGAAACTGGCCCGACACATGAATATGTAATCTGAGCAGTGCTCATCTCTGGGTGTGGATCTGAGAATGGAGAGCAGTGCATGTTGATGTGAGAGATGAGTGCCTTGATGATCCCGGGTTCCTCTTTCCTCTCTCTGTCCAGCTTTAGCACTGGTACGCAGGGAGACCAGCTCAACATTCAAACAGATGGGGTTCTCCTCTGTAGGCTTTGGCCCCCTGGTGGCCTGGTGGCACATTGCAACGATGATGAGTAACAGACTGTATTTTTTAGGTATCTGCCTCTGCAGCTCTCTCCCTCTATTCTGCACTGTCCTCAGAACAAGTATAAGGAAAATAATGATGAAAATATGATGCTTGTTTAGAATGAAGGTGTGTGCAGTACCCTGAAGTAGTGATAGAGGGTGTTTGACGTGCCCAACAAGGTCAACACCACAAACACTGGATACAGTGGAGTGCACTGGTGTGAGTCTGGATCTGGAGAGTACAGCAATGCTATCAACGTCACTGGGACCAGTATGACTCCCAGTTTTCCAAATGTCAGACGAGGCACTCAAATCAATCATCACTTAATGTCCTATTTTCACAATCTTACATTTAGCGATTGCTCCACTGAGTTGCTGGTACAATCAGGGGCGTCGCCAGACATTTCTCCCATAAAAACAAATCACACATGGGGCCCTGCTACCTTAGGCCATGCCACCTGCCCAATGGTTGTCACCACACCCCCAGAACCCAATGGATCAATTTAAATAACTACCTTAGCAGGCTAGAAACTCTTTTGTAGGCAAGGCCTCCAGACTAACAATTTAAGTTTTTGATTCAGTAGTCAGTACTGTACTACAAAAACTGGTGGCAGTCCGGAGCCCTGAAGTGCAAGACAATATGTGTACAACATTTATTAACTGTGAGCTGTGAAACTGAAACACTGTGCAGACATGCGAGCAACATTCTGCCTACAGTGGAATTCACTGTTGGTGCAAGACTGAAACCTTCTATAAGAGATGTGCTAAAGGCCTCTTCTACAGTCTAAATGCCATTTTAATGGTGACATTCTCATATTGACATTTCTCTTAACATTAATGGATAACATAAAAATGAACATTACTTGGATAAACATTAATTAGGATGTTGACCCACATTACCTGCAGTTGCATATCACAACTAAACCACCGTTCTCAGAAACCACAATTTTTCAGGCTGCATCAAAGACATACCATGGCCATATGACTTAAAGGTATTAAAGAAACATTGGCTGTCACTTCTACAGACTTTCTTTATCAAAGGCTGATTCAGTTGCTTGCTTTGAAAAATGCTTCCTTTTTCATAACCGTATATCTTTCATGTCTGGAAAGTAAGGAAAACCCGTCTAAAGCCAAAGAAAAAAAGCACCACAAAAAACTTGCCTCACATATTTTATTTTGTGGGGTATAGCAGGGGTCCTAATTATTCAAACTGCTGTGTGGGAGGGATGCAGAGGTTTGCACCCACGCGAACAGAAACACTAACAAACACACCCAGGAGTGGCAGTGCAAGCAAGCTGGCAGCTTAATGTGTCCTCCTGTTGTGTGGGTATAGGACCAGAGTAACTAATGTTGAGTCTATTGTGATGGGTAATATCTGGATGGTGGAATGTCTTGAGACCGTCTCCTGATGGGTGTAAATCATCCGATTGGAGGGGATTTACAGCTGATATTCTCTACCTCTAGAGGGCAGCAGAGTTTCATGGCTCAGCCAACAGTGGAGACTGCAGCTCTCTGGTCAGCCTGAGTACCACCACAAATATCAGTGTATTCCTGAGTTGCAGCCCTGACAGAGAGGAATGAAGAAGTTAAAATGGATGGCTAATGGAGGGATTATGTTTCTGTAGAAAAATAGGCACATGTGTCACACAGATACATGCTGTGCGGCTGCCTGCCCGTGCTTCTCTATGGGGCTAAAATCAAGCATACGACCCCCGCCCCGCTGGGCTAAGCACACATTGATGGTGTTTGAAAGACAGGGTCAGTATACCAGACAATCATACAGAGTGACACATTAGCTGTCTCTCAATCACCTCGTAGAGGACACATCAACGTGGTTACAGATCTGGGTCTGTCCTGCAGTTTATACAAGACCAAAACGGACAAGCATTGTATAGATCGGCATAGGTCAGAACTGTAGGTAAACCTACCCAATCTGGACCAGTACGAATTGCAGGGATGTAAAACTGTACTCTTTCGAAGGTACGCCATGGGGTTGGAAGACGAGATGAAAGCACACAAGATAAACAGGAGAGGAGAAGAGTTGAATAAGTCAACGCCTGAGTGGACCAGGGTTGGGAAACAAAAAGAAAGGGATGTAAGAAGACAGAAAAAAAGATGGACACACACACACACACACACACACACACACACACACACACACACACACACACACATACACAGACACAGACACACGTAGAACCAGGATGTGCCCGCTCTGCACAGGCATGTTGATTGCTAACCACCAGTCATCTCAATTGATTGCAATTTGTCATCATTGAGAGAATGGAGCCCCTTGACACCCAATGGCTTGGCATGAATTAACAGAGGAGCTGCTATTCTTAGTCAGGAAAAACATAGAAGACTGAGCTGTGTGTGGTGTCCTGCACA
>JAVQJS010100156.1:0-17202 GCA_036024795.1 Galaxias rostratus
GATACCTGCAAAGAGAAATCCAATACCCTCAACAGGATTAATTACTGTACACTCACTCACACACACGCACACACTCACGCACACACTCACACACACACACACACACACACACACACACAATTTAGAGTCACCAATTAACCTGCATGTTTTTGGACTGTGGGAGGAAACCTGGTACCTGGAGAAAACCCTTGCTAACACGGGGAGAACACGAAACCTCCACACAGAAAGACCCTTGGGTCAGGTGGGTGTCTAACCCAGGACCTTCTTGTTGTGAGGCAAAAGTGCTATCAACCGAGACATCATGCTGCCCCAAGGGCGTCAAATAAGTCAAAATAAGTTAAAAAGGGGATGGTAAAATATCTTTCCAGATGTAGGTAACGTTTCAACATTTCAACAGCAAAGAATAAGGAACTTTCAAAGATGAAGTAAAAAGCTCAATGACTATTTTAGCCAATAATTCCTTTACAGCAACACATAATTAACCCTAACCCTAACTCTAACCTTGTGTTGTTGTTTGTGATGAATTGCTTTATATAAACATGATTACAGTTGTAATCCATAGGCTGCAGTAGTTTGTCAAATATAAACCATCCCAATCCTCAGACTCACTCACTGCCATTGTAATAAACTTCTTGTCTAACTGTCTTTTTTGATTGTGAATAAAAAACATCTATCTATTGCAAGTATTACTGTGTTGTGGTTTCCATGCTGATGATTTGATTGCGTTTAAAACTGAAGGTTGAAATATCAGTAGAAATGTTCTGCTAGTGCTCGACCAATAGGAAATGTTCAGCGCTGCAAGTTCCACCCTGGAGGTTGCCGTCCTGTGGGAAGTAGTATTGTGTGAGCAGGTTCCTTTGTGTTCCTGCTGTTTGGTGCCTGGAAATTCATTTAGGAATGCTTAGTGTTAAGTGATGGATTCCTGCTGGTTCAGGCTGTTGTTGATATCAAATTTCCATCTGCTCCTCAATATCTTCCTATAGCAGCCCTCGATGGTGGGCCACCACAAAGAACACTCCCTGCATGATAAACACATTCATCAGACCCCTAGCCCCAGCCCTCGTTGGTATTCTCAGGAAGGGCACCTTAATCTGCTATTAAAGCCTTTCCCCTATCTTCTCCTGCTGATATTTATGTTGTTCTAAGGGAGGCCAGCTAGCTGATTTATTACTAGAAGAGGTTCTCATTACAAGCCGTTCTTGGGTTAACAATGTCATGATCTGAGCATATTTTAAAGTTAAATGTAATTCCTGTGAGGGTAACTGATCAACAGTTGATTTGTGAAGTTAATTGATTTCCCGTAATTAATACTTTTTCCTAAAGAAAGTATACTCTACACTCACCCATGTTAATAAGTTTAAAAAACATGAAAAATTGGAAAACAAACATTTATGGACAAATTTAATCAGACAAAACATTTCTGATAAATCGCACACTATGGACACCCTTGAGTTTAATCTTTATAAACGTTCTTAATCATTTTCCAGCCATCCATCCATTAGCTATACTGCTTATCCTAATAATTTTACAGCCCTAGTAAAAACATAATACACATCAAATGTTTTTGTTTTGATAGGGCTTATGCACTCAAAATGTCTCCAATGTCTTCTAAATCCACCAGGAGCGGATGCATTAGTCATTGTAATTTGCTTGCATCATGTAGTTCCTTCACCCTGTTTCACAAGGTGCTGACACTTGCATTAGTAGAACATTTACCCCAGGTAGGCCCAACTACGTGTTTGGACTGGACAAACAATTTTCTAAGAGCATAATTTCCATTTAAAGAATGTACTTACATTCCAACATTATATTCACAACCGTTGACCCATTATTATATAAGACGGCACTGACTCTGATAATGGACAGATATTTGTACACTTTCTACGGTCATTTCTTTCAGGAAACATTGTTTAAAACATTGTCTGAAAAATATGCAGAGGAACGCTAGCCGGCCCAATAACCCAAAGCATTGAACACTTTTTTTAGACAAGGTGTTACCTCGGCTTGTTTTAGGTATGCTGTCTCTTCACTCTGTGTCTCCCAGGCACAGCCTCTGACACAGAGTGGGAGCTGTCCATGGTTCTGAACCCTCTCAGGGTAAGGCATTGTCCATGATCCCAGTTCTTCCCGTCAGGGTGAGGTGGCTGAGGGGCACCACAGTAGAATGTGGACTGGCAGTTGTTCCATAGCAGCTATTAGGATAGGTGTGGTGGTTGTCGACTAGACCATCTCGATGATCTGTACGAAGGTGGACGAGTGAGTGAACTTAATGATGGGATCAGCTTTGACTGTTGGTCTGGGATGGGGGGGGGGGGGGGAGGGGTTCTCCCTCCCTCCTCTTCTTTCTCCATGCAGTCATTGTTTCTATCACCTGCTGGAGGTCAGCTCAGCTGGAGCACCAGTACTTGTTCATGTCAACATTTCACTTGTTGGCTTCTTTTTACTCTAACGATATGCACTCCTGCACTCCTTTCTGCCTCTTCTTTTCCCCTTATAGACCATCTCCTCCCTAATGCACACATAACTCCTTTAGTTTGTGAGAAGACTTCACCTGTGCACTTTCAACACACACACATTGTCCTTCTCACTTGCATACATAAACACCCACACCCACATACACACACTGCAAAAGACAATTAGTGGAAAAAACGTACTTGGATGCACAGTGAATGAATGTTAATTTGAATGAACCTTCCTGTGAAATATCCCTTTGGAAGTGAACACACACACTGTTTGAGATATCAGCTCTCCAAACCTTGCCCCTCTCAGTCCTACATGGTGTTCTAGTTGAACCTTTATACGCAAAATAGTTATGAGTCCGATACACATAATAATAGCGGACAATATATAAATGATATGGGCGGCACGGTGGCGCAGTGGTTAGCACTGTTGCCTCACTGTAAGAAGGTCCTGAGTTCGAATCCCACCTGAGGGCCTTTCTGTGTGGAGTTTGCATGTTCTCCCTGTGTTAGCGTGGGTTTCCTCTGGGTACTCCGGTTTCCTCCCACATTCCAAAAACATGCAGGTAAATTGGTCACTCCAAATTGTCCGTAGGTGTGAATGTGTGTGTGAATGGTAGTCTGTCTATGCGTTAGCCCTGCGATGGACTGGCGATCTGTCCAGGGTGTACCCTGCCACTCGCCCGAAGTCAGCTGGGATAGGCTCCAGCCCCCCCGTGACCCTGCATAGGATAAGCGGTTTTGATAATGGATGGATGGATGGCAAATTAATACTTTCATGGTTTTTACCAGAAAAAGAAAAATATTTTTGTTGATTTTATCCAAAGGGGACAATCTTGGTTGCATACAAGCTTTCATTACATCCTTAAATATTTTTTTTTAAAAACACAGCATTGTCTTCAAACATGTCCAAAACACTAATATGTAATGATGTCTCTTTGTTTTTGCCCTCTCTCAGATGGCAACATGCCACACCTGCAACAAGACTTCTAGACAAAACGGGTCTAGTAGGGGGATGATAGCCAACTTTTCTAAGGACCAAAGAACACCAGGGAGCGCCGGAAAGCGTAAGACCCCTCAGACAGCCAACAAAGCCAGCATGATGGCGCCCAAGTCCGCCAGCAAAGACAAAACCCCCTGTAATACACCAAGGTGAGAAAATCCTGTCTGATATCAAAGTGGAGATGAATCATGTTTTATGAAGCTCCATCCTTTCAGAAGTGATAGCCAGTATGTGTTTGTGTACGTGGCTCACGGCTCGGGTTATTCTATTCTTGACTTCTGGGAAAAACAACTCCTGCCAACCTGCTGAATACGTGGACACTTAATATCTAACCCTCCATTCCTCTCCCTCCAGATCTATCTCGTTCAGCACTCCAGGCTCGGGATCCTCGTCCTCGTCCTCTACCAAGCCCCCCAGTGTGAAGAAGTCTGCCTTCCAGCGCCTCAGGAAGTTTCTCTCTCTAGAGGACAGCCAGAGCAAGAAAAAGACAGGCTTAAAAGACTTCCTGTCCTCACTCTGAACCATGTCCTAATTCACCTCTATGAATATCAAAAAGTCTGCTTCATAAGAAGGTTAAGGCCAATGTTGAAAAACTTGAGGAGAAACTTGCACATCTGCAATGTTCTTAGCCTGGTGTCTGCTATTCTGGTCAAGCATAGCCTGGCAGGTATAGAATGCTCTTCCCGAATTCAACCCGAGAATAATCTACTGTGAATCAGAAGCTAAAATATAGAGCTTCTTGGTTAGCCTACTACTAGCTCAACTAGAGGGGGACTTTTTAATGTATGGGGTGGTCCCGTTGAAATGATATCCAGAGCCCAATTGTCCATTTAAAAAATATATATATATATTATCTTGATAATCCATTCTCTTTCATGGTGTTATTGACTGAGCAGGCTGGAAAACCGCCAAGGCTGTTAAATAGTTTGGTAAATGCCATAAAATTCTTTTTTTGTTTCCTTTATATTTGGATTTTGATTATTCCAAAGAAATTATCAAAAAACTTCAGATGTCACTTTGTTAGTGGACTGTATTTGAGGCTCTTGCAATTGAGGGTGGGTCTTTGAAACCTAAACATGGCTTATATTTAGCTGTTTACAAATTCTATATTTTTATGTTTTTTGCCACATTGTTGTAACTAACAAGTTGGCTGGTTAGATTATTAACATTTTCGTTATGTAATTTTGAAAAAGCTGTTTCAGGTTGTAAGCTTTGATTTAGCATTCTCTAGAACCAAATGTCAATATATTTTCTTTTTGTTGCTTCTGGGGTTTATGAAAAATAAATGTTTTCTACTTTTGTTTGTTAAAATCATCACTCATACTATTTTATACTTAATCATATGAACGTTGTTTTTGTATTCAGGAATATAAATACATGTTATTGTTTAAGTGCAATATTAATGATGTAGTAAGCCAATGGTTTGTTATTTAAATGAAAGGTCCATCTGTAGAAATGCACAGGTCTGACTCCTTTATACAACTTGATATTTTTTGCAATAAAACGTCTTTCTACTTGCAGTGACTGAGTTCGATATTTATTGGGATAGACAGTCGAAAGTATTTACAGCGCTTCACTTTTTCAACACTTTGTTATCACGGCCTTATTCCAACATTAATTAAAGATTTTACACACAATACACTTTCATGATAGTGTGAAAAGGATTTTTTTATGAAAATAAAAATTAAATGAGCTCATCTGCATCAAATTTCCACTGTTGATCTTTGAGAAGTTTCTACTGCTTAATTGGAGTCCACTTGTGGTAAATTCAGTTCATTGGACATCATTTGGAAAGGCACACACCTGTCTATATAAGGTCCCACAATTGACAGTGCATGACGAACCAAGCATGTCAAAGAAATTTTTTAAAGACCCCTAATACATGGTTGTCGTGAAGCACAAATCTGGAGAAGGGTACAGAAACATTTCTCAGCCAGAGCCTAGACTTGAATCTAATTGAACATCTCTGGAGAGATCTGAAAATGGCTGCGCACCAACGCTTTCCAATCCAACGTGATGGAGTTTGAGAGGTGCTGCAGATGAATGGGCAAAACTGCCGAAAGATAGGTGTGCCAAGCTTGTGGCATCATATTCCAAAATACTTGGGGCTTAAATTGCTGTAAAGTATTGCAAAGTGTGTGAATGCTTATGTACATAATATGTCATTTCTTAGTTCTTTTTGCCAAAAAAACAAACAAACAAAAAAAAACGCTGTCATCATTGTGTACTGTGTGTGGAATTAGGAAACAAAATAATGTAATAAAGATTGGGAAAAAGACTTTACATAGCAAAATGTGGGAAAAGTGCAATGCTGTGAATGCTTTCCGGATGCACTGTAGTTCTATCGGCAATAAACCCATCCTTAATTAATCATATGTTATACAAAAAAAAAATTAAGCACGGCATAAGGGTTCTAATTATTGAAGTTAAGGTTCTACTAGTACATTGTTTCTGATACCCCAGTTCGCAGAGCCAGAATAGCATTTGGAGTCTCAATAAAAAAGTGACGTTAACAAACGCGCTTAACCCAAGGTTTTTTTTTTTATAAAACTTTAGCAAAACTATTTACAAATAGTCAATAAATGGAGAGTGGGCATTTAGAGAAGAGAACATTTGTGAGTGCGGCAATCGCTGGCGGAGTTGTGGTGTGTCGTGTTAACCAAAACATTTGACATTACAGGACCCCAAGACAAAGAAGTTTGAGAAAGACTGTTTCCAGTAGGTTAAAAAGCATTGACGTATTTTCACTTGCAGGTGGCGCTGGTTTCTGCAACGAACATGAACTGGCGTCACAGGAAGTACCGCAGAGGTCCGCGACTGGTCTACTGTCTTGTTGCTAAAAGGAAGAGTCCGAGGAAAGCTTTCAAGAAATTATGTTATATAAATTATATGGATAGATATCGATTTCATAACAAAGCTCGGTATTAACGGCAGCACTGTAAATACATATATATTTATATTTGATTGCGATGTCCGAGACAAAACGAAGAAGGAGTGTGCACGAGGACAGTGGAGATCGCAAAAGGCACAAGGAATCAAAACATGACTTGGAGAAACTGAAGAAACAAGCAAAAAAACTTAACCTGGAAGTACAAAAATTGAAGCATGTTGAAACATTGTGAGTGTTGGACACCACCCGATGCATGGCGAATAACTTGAGTATGAATTATGAATAAGTTAGCACCCTTATGTCCCAGGCCCTATGTCGTCTTAACCCACACAGTCCGTGGGCTTAGTCTTCTGTCTACCGGAGTTGGTCGAAATACTCGTATTTCGGATTACTCTGGACTCCGATTAATAATTCCCCTTGTTGTTAAATCATATTGCCCCGTGTCTTTGACTGAAAGAATGAAATAGATCTGTTGTTCACCTGTTTAAAGTGAAGTGTGTCAACAAAACAACCATAAATATTTCCTTATAAAAACAAATGACTGTCAAAACGTTTACCTCCCCCATACAGTTATGAGAAACCTCCTCCTGGACTCATAAAGGTATGTAAACATTTTGTTGTCTCTAAATATGAAGTTACAAAGGCTTTCACACATAGCATCTAATCAAAATTGGGGAATGGTGAATGCGTCTCGTTCTCTGGTTCCTTTCTGGAAAGTTTGGGGAACTTTAAACTGTGTCTACTCGATGTACACAGAGGGCTGCCTGTCTTTGTAGGAATGGGAGGACAAGCCGGAAGACTGTATCCCATCTGGACCAGGAAATGAAGATGCCAGGGACTTTCTTGCCCATGCACCTACCAAGGGGCTGTGGATGCCCCTAGGGAAGGAGGTCAAGGTCATGCAATGTAGGTTTTAGTAGCCAGCACAAACTGAATCGCTATTAGACCTGGGAAACCAAGAGTTACACCTCACTCACAAGTCACTCCTAATTGCCTGCCAGGCTGTGCAGACTAGGCTCTTTCCACTTGCTCACTTGAACAATTATTTGAAGAAACCAAATGCTGTTTTTCTGGACTTGTGGCTTAACAAAAAAAAACATTCACAACATTTATAATAATGAAAAAAACTTAAACAATACCAATCATTACTTCATGGTTCCAGATTCCATATGTTGTTCATTGTTCCAGATGGGGTCACTTAAGTTTTATGTGATAGTGCAGTAAGGAGGAAGACTATCCAGTCCTCCTTTCACTAAACTTGTTCCTTTTATAATATTTTTAATATTAACATTTCATTGAAGAAATACAGACTCACACCAACCAGGAAAGATCATACTAAAATGCTCATGACCCTAATCATAGATGGAAAACACTAGAGTGATACTAGGTTGACACTTATGAGTTGACCTTGACAATTCAAAGTATTTTCATACAATGAAAATATCTCAAAGCATTCCTCCATGAATGACGACGAGAATGCTCGATTTACTTATGCATTGACAGTCCTTTCAGGCGTTGGTGTTCACCTTGCCACTATTCCCCCTGCCCACGCACACCATTCAGATCATCATAACATCACATAAGATAGCTTTGTTAAGCTTCTCAGATCTTGATAGGCATCTCTGAGTTATTTAATTGGATTTTCCTACTGATTTACGTTGATTTGATAGTCCATCGTCTCCAGGTCGAATTGTCGTCATTAATGTCAGGTGACTCTTTTTTTGTCATAGATAAAACAACACCATGAACACCTTCGTTGTTCCGTCACACTGTGTCAGTGTTGACTCTGCAGAGAGCAGGCCTTTGTGCAGATAAACTTCTGATCCACTGTCTGAAAGAACAAAGGTCCTCATTGTTTTAGCGTTGATTCCTCCGTCCCACTCATTATCACGGTTAGCCAAACGCCAGCAGCATGAACAAAACATCTTTAGCATGGCCCACAAGTTGTTATTTGTTCTTCGGTTCACATATTTTAACATCTGGTCATGCTCCAGATAATTGTGTATCTTTCTGATAATAGAATAGGGATGTAGGATAGCCAATAGAAAGGCTAAAGAGGTCATTGTTTTTGTTTAGTGGGGTTGCAAATTGATCATCGTAAAATCTTGGTTCACAAGACAATAAATAGTACTAATGAAATCAAAACCTTCTTTCATCCCGACACATGCGGGCATCGACGGTAACTTCTCGTCAATCATGTTTCTTCTTATGTGCTTTCAATTGATGTATCTTTCTTACGTAATAGTGTTAATGTTTTCAAATTGGGTTTAGGTTGGAGGTGCAAACGCTACGGCCACCGGACAGGAGACCGAGAATGTCCCTTCTTCATCAAAGGCAACCAGAAGCTGGAACAATTCAGAGTGGTGAGGCTTTAGTCAACCTAACCTAGAGCTTAGCCAGCTGCAATTCCAGGGATATGTTTGTCAAATTAACTCAGGAAAAGATAGCATTACATGTGGTACAAGTGCTGGTCAAAGTGGTTTAGTGGCGGAGGTCAAGGGCGTGTCGGAAATGCGGACAGTGCTGGGGCAAAGGTCGTTGGTCACAACGCTGATAAGAAGGCAAACCCTTGGGTTGGCATAATGGTTTTGCATAGTTTATGGTAGGTGAGAGGGTGTTCTATATACAACCATGCCAACTGGAAGGGTTTTCAGAGCATGTTGAACGCTTGTGGAAGCCAAAGCCTTCCTGAAATCTGAAAGGGCCTCCTGCTGAACATTCTTTACAGACCTGCAGCCGAGGCCCTGCAATGATTAGCATATGTGCAACTGTATCATATTTCCCTACCTTGCATTGTAATACAAGCATAGCTCATACTGCTGAGGCAGCAGAGGCGTCAGACCAACATGGGAAAGAACAAGAGGAATGTGTGTTGCCAGAAGTTGTTGGTGTGACTTCTTGTCAGTGTTGTGGTGCGTGTTGTGTGGCTCCCTCTATTTACCGCAATGTCAGTTGTTTAACCGTATTCTAATTGTGTTTCCTCAGGCTCATGAAGATCCTATGTACGACCTGATAAGAGAGAACAAAAGAAACGAGAAAGAAACCCGGTACTCCCCCTTTTACTATCTGATCATGTTTAACATCTGTTCAATCTTTCAGTCGGTAGATTCTAACATTTATGGAATCAGTTGATGAATAATTAAGAACCAGCTACTTGTGATATCTCTACCCATCTATTTCGAATTCACCAACAGTTTCACTGCTGCTTGGAGATTTCAGATCAAACTGACATAGCCAGTTTATTCATGATTTTCTGTCCATGGAATGGGACATTTTTCAGTGACCTGGAAAGATTTTTCTTGCTGGAGAGTCTCCTGTGGTGTGGCATCGGAAATACTAATATGACAAAGACTATTCTCAAATGGTGCCCGGCCTGGTTGGTAACTTGGATGTGTGTGCGCGCGCATGTTTGGGCGTAGTCTATGTTTGTGTTAACCCAGAAGCTGTTTTGATGCCTGTCACTTGGTAACTGGGCCGCATTGATTCAGCTGAGCTATTTGTAATATGGACACAGTAGCAGCTCTAACATTCCTGTTGGAACAACTAGTTTCACTGATTCACAGTTCCACTTAGTTTGTTTTTTACTGTTATTCCTATCATCCTTTTGTGACTAATTGCTAGTTTAAGTGCCTCTGTGGTTACCCACCTGCGTTCAAGTTAAGTTAGACAAACATAAAAAGCCTGCTTCTAAGGCGCACAGTGTGCTTGGATGGGCTTTGGGAAATAAAGACCCCAGAGCTATGACATTGCCGTGTGTGATATAGCCACAATAAAACCAAAGTGAGACAGAGCCGCCTGTGATCGGCCCCAGCAGTCCCTGGGTTTAGCACACACAGACTTCTTAGAGAGGAGAGAGCAGCATCCAACGGAACAACGCGCCACTGTTGAATAGTTAATGGCGTTCTCCAAAGGGCTCAGGGAAAGCCTCTGAAGCTGCTAGCGTTGCCACTCCTCGGTTGCGCTTCGCCTGTGGCCCTCGGTCGGGATCCAAGGCAGGTTGTCGCGAGGAAGCAAAAGAGGAGGGCCCAGCCTTTGGAATGTTTGATCGTTCCGTCTTCTGATGAAAGATTTGTATTTTATTAAACAGCACGGTGCGTTTTGCTTGTATAGTTTTCTGTGACATTTGGATATTTGATCTAGTTGTGGGACGCTTTGTTTTACTGGACTAGCTGCTCTTCCACTGACCTACTTTACTAGCAGCTGGAGTCACCTGAACTCCCTTGCGCTGCCTCATTAATAAATAGAACATATCCATACCAAACCTTTGAGTTAGGTGCCTCTATGTTTGTTTGAATTTGTATTTAGTTATAGGTTGGCAACGCGGGCTCTCTGTGTGTGTCTGCAGGATCCAGCAGCTGCAGAAACTGCTCCAGGACACCACGTCTTCCTCCGACTCTGACAGCTCGTCTTCTTCCTCCGGTCACCGCCGCCACAAGAAGAAAAAAAAGGGCAAGCAGAAGAAAAAGAAAGAGAAGAAGAAAAGGAAGAAGAAGCGCAAGTCTTCTAAAAGCAGTGACAGTTCTGAGTCCGATTGACTCAGTGAAATCAGCTACCAATGGCACCTCAGCCGAGTCGGTGGTTGCTGTTACACTGGTATACTGGTTTGAGTGGATATCGAATTAGAGAAAATATTTCTGGCCAGAATTGCTCTTATGCAGTGGTATGGTGTGTCCTGAATATGGGCTGCCTTTGGAAGAAGTAGTCTCTGGAGACCATCTGCCTCCCTATAACTTCATGTCGGGATCTGCTGCATATCTATTATGCATGGGTTCTCCTGTCTATCCTTCCCTGTGGTCTGACAAGATTATTAAACATAAAGTTCATTAACTCCCACAAAACCGAATTATATGGATCTGTGGGAGTGAAATATGAAGATGGTTCCCTTTTAAGGATTTAGCTAAATAGTATTTTTTTGAAATGAGTCAGGTTGTTCAGAGATTGTTTTTCCGTTGTGCTTGCAGCTTGCGTTAACTTTTCTGCCAATTTGCCTGTATAAAATACTTTGATTGTAGGCCTGCCTGAAATATGGTTTGAAAATAGCTCGAAGCTGGAGCCTGCATATGGCCTCTTTTTTTTTTAAGCGGGCAGAATGTTTAAATGCTTACGGCTGTACATAAATATTTTTGAATAAATTGTGGTTGCATATTTCATTTCAATGGATGCTTCAAAAAAAGGGTGGGAGGGTACTTAACTGTCTGTTGTGTGATTTGAGTACGGAGGGTATTCTTCACCAAAGAGCAGCAACCAAATCCAATACCTTTCTGCTTTATGAAGTTTTTTTAAATTCACTGCTCATGGCTTCTTTTTGCAAGGAAGACACAATCCGTTTCCAAGCAAACAAAAGGCCAAGCTGCAAAGCTCACAACAATGCAGTAACAAAAATAATATGTTTTCTGATCACTGGAGACATTCTATAAAGTGCACCTCCGGGGTCGGTACACCTTATTGCCAATAACCCATACAGACTCTTGATATTAAGTTACCCAGCAGTTAGAGCACTATCATTTAACGTTCCCCTTACGTTCCTGAACCAAAGAAAATCAATCTCAGGCCAGCAATCAATGGCAATACTTGACACCAATCTGCCACCCCCCTTAAACGCCCTTCACAAGAGCGTGTTACACATCCTGCAGGCCACTTTCAGGATCTAACTCTTTATGGTAACCCTCTTTGATGAGGGGTAACATCCTTATTCCTGAATGGAGGACAAGAAATCTAATCTGTCTTTAATTACCCCCCAAAAAAGGGCTTTACTTCAGGGTCTAATGTGAATACAAAAACACTGGTGTCAATGACTTACTTGATCCTGGGCACTAAGAACTATACTTGACTCCTACCGTGGCAACACCCTAAGTCTTTTTATGATGATGTGGGCTCTGAGAAATCCAGACCACTGAAATGCTCTGAGATGTGTCTCCTTCCCTCTTCTACACCCCCGTACACTAGCTGCCTATTTCTCACTAATAAATCTCCCACATGAGTTTTTATGTGGACAGACAGCATGATGGGTGCCATTGTTACAGTAGGAGGAAGACTGGAACAAATGTATCCTTTGAAAACCCAGGTTGTTTAGATCCAAATGAACTCAATAGATAATACCTCAATATTAATATCTCTTTTACAAATTCCGTCTTGGTTGTTCAGTTGGCATATGCAATGGGAGGTATCCTTGTTATTTATATTGTTTGGGAGAAAAACTGACTGACTTAAAGTGAGGTGCAGATTAACTAGGTAAATATTAAAGTAAATGTGGCATGTTGTGGATGTGCAATAGGGTGTTAGTGAAATTGCAAAATAAGAAAGGCTGGCCTTCTACCAATTGAGAGTATTTACTTGATTTTTGATCAACTTGAATTGCATAATTACACTAGAAAAGGGCATCACATGGTCACATGTGGTAAAGTGAACTGCATTAATTATGGTTGTAATGTTTTTAATTTCGTTTATTGTCTAATCAGGGTCTATCGCCTTTAATCTTTTAAAGCTTTATCGTTATGGCTTATCCCCAATAGCTGATATCTTCATTACACATCGGAAAGGTTAACATACACGATGGCAATTTGTTAGTAAGCTGAATTTATTATAAAAGATGACTGATCATCAATGGGCAGGTCCATGTCTCATTCAATAGCGTGGATTTGTTGTGTTGTCATTGGTCACTGGTCCTTTGCATCGCTGTTGAGCGGAGAAGAGAAAAGCCAACCCAACCAGCAGACGGCGAAAGAAAAGAGGAAGTCAAAACATCAGCACTATCTACGCTTGAGGACTGAGAGAGCGAAAACACGACTGCCTGCGTGACACAAACTCTGATCATCAGCTCTTTGCACAAGAAGTCCCCGCTCTTTAAAAGGTTTGTAGAAAATTCGCTTTCTAGTTCAGTACTATTTCATTGGGGAAAGAAGTCCGTATATACCATTTCTAGGCATTTACAATATTATTTATTTAATTGATTCGCTTAGACACTTGACTAGGGCTAACTGTAACCAGTATTTCTGTCAGTGTTCCAATGTAGCCCGTGTACGAAGCTACAGTAGCGCTTTCTATAGACAAGTCGGCTACTTTCCTTCCAATACTTTCCTTCCAAGATTGGCCGAGCTTTAGGGCTGGAATTTTGTTGATGTACATGACCAAAACAATCTTCGTTAGACAAAACACTTTAATTTATGTACGTGGTTTTGCAGGCAAGGCTGGCAAGGATCATTTGCATTCACATTGCACGGGCATTGCAAAACATTGTTTTATAATAGTTTTGTTTCAGAACAAGTGTTGGATATGTTTTATCAACTGACATGTTGTTTAATACGTGTAAAGTTTACATCGTTGCTTGTCAATATTAATTGGCATACGTATCATTGCTTTAATTCTTTCCAGTAATTTTAAATAGAAGAGCTGCATCGTAGAATGCGCTATATGCTAGTTCTGAAAGCAAATTTTACTTTGCGTTAGACTAGCGACAGTTATACTCCCATGTCGAATCTGTAAGCAGGAATTTAGATCCAGAGCTATGAAAAGGGTATTTTACCACAATTTTCCAAATAATTCGATGCACACTCTGTGTATCATCTCTCCTTAATCAGTAGGAAGCCTATCATCACGCACATAACAGAGTTGCTGCTTGTCCATCCCTCAACCTATTGCCTCAGGACTTACACAGGGGCATATTGATGTCAGTCTCCCTGCCCCCAAGGCTACTTACATTCCATCTGCCCATTTTTATAGTATGTTATGCAGGAGAGATATCCCTGTAGTGATGGGACCACACGCATGCCAACATCATCATGCCATGCTGTAGATTAACACACACACACACACACACACACACACACACACACACACACACACACACGTGGGAAATGTTTTGGAACATTGTCTGATGTGTAAAAAGTATTGGGACTGGAAAATTTGAGGTTGCTGCTGCCTGGTACTGATGCCGACCCACTTGTTGTGTTTGGAGAGAAACAGGATTAGGCCACTGTGGAGGCTGGAAGTTATTTATCTCATCATAATGAGCTGGTCTGGGAAAGAACTTTTACAAATTAGCCTGTTGGTTAACTTTTTTTCTATAGAGCTAAGCATCATAGCTACGCAGGGATGCCAGTGTAATAAATTGTGAGTGGTGACAGTGAAATCTGTTGTCACTGACTCAATGGTTTACCCATAGGATGTTTATCACCTTGTAGGGCTTTTTAATATTAAGGCTACGTGTAAGGAGGTTTCTGAACCCCTGATTTGTAGGTGGGGCCCATTTGATTCTAACTCCTAGGTGAGCTGATATGTTTAGTCAAGGGTGGCACACACCTTGGTCTGACCACCAGACATGTCCAGAAGGGGTGTGTGTCTGCAGTATGCTCCAGTTTTACAGCCACCAAAGGACTAGTTTGTCAGAAGCATGCGTACACACACACAAGGGAAACACCCTTTTACTGGTCACAGCTAAATATACGCAATTCACACCGTGAAGGTCTTAAAGTGCAAGACTAGACGTATAATGTGACAATTTGCACTCGCAGATATAACACGTCTGGGTGTCCATCTTTTGCCATGACTCGTCTTGTAAGTCTGCTTTTAAACGTGATTTCATTTTTAACTGTTCACGGCTGTTCTGGAACATCAGCCGAACAGCTCCTTTTGAAACTTTCTGCTCATAGTTACAAAGTGCGGCTGCCTCATTGCGATGCATCACACATAGTGCCAGCGAGGTTGTGTATGAATTACACTGACTGCCGCTTGGCGTTTTGAGTGTAACCTTGCCCATTTATGAGCAGCTCTTCTATCTCTTGCCTGGCAGTCTTATGCTTTCTGGCTCTCACTTTACTCCAATTGCTTTCTCTCTTGTGCTGTCTCTCTCTCGCTCTGCTCTTGCTCTCACTCTCGTGCTGTCTCTCTCTTTCCTCTCTCTCTCTCTCCCTCCCTCTTTTCCTCTAAAGATTCTGACTGTACACCCTCCACCCCTTCTTTTTTCCCTCCTCTCTTTGTCCCCGTCCTCAGGGGGACACTGAGGTATGTAAATGGTTATCCGATTGATGTATGCCTCCCTTGCCTGCTATCTCTTTATCTTAATGGAACTATTTCCCATCTCTCTGAAAGCACTGGACTGCAGTATTAAATGAACGCTGTTAGCTGAGAGTTCGCTGTCACTCTCCCACATTTCCCTCTACAAACTCCTGTTCCTCCGCGAATCAAACACCCTCTCGGCTTTTCTTCCACCATCACCTCCGGTCTATTCCACTTCCTATCACCTGTCCTTCTACGAGTTAGATTCATTTGCTGTTCCAATTAAGGTTAAAGCATAATTATCCCCTGCGGGATTGAGTTAATTAAAACAGCAGGCAGGTGCTAAGTGAAGGCGGCAGACTGTGAAACAGACCTTTTAAGACTTGGGATGGGATCTGACAAGGTGTTAGTCACGTTGTCTAGAGTCAGCGATAGTTTGCATATTCTCCTGAATGTTGGTACTGGATACCAGACAGTGTTCGGATGCAGTTTCACATGTCAAATGTTTTGAATCTCTACTGAATGTGTGAAAATGCTTGCCCTAATGCGTGTTTGGAGAAGCCAAGCCTTAGATGACCTAAAAAGTTCTATTGTTTTATCTACCCCCAGCATTCCAGCTGTGGTGCTTCAGTCTAAAAATAAAGTGTTGTGGGTTGGCCAGCTGTGCTGGACCGTTTTGATATTTAGCAGCATCCCAAAGCCATAGACCAGCCACAGATCCCATTCACTGTGTTAAGTAGATCTTCACTTGGTCTGCTCCAGCTGAGTGTGCGAGTGGTGATATTTAGTAGCAAATAGGCCAGCTGCACATTAGTGCCTAGGACTTAGCCAGTCCAGCTGGATTTCGTAATGGACATAGTATTATGTTATTTATACATTTCTCTGCACCGTGGCTCATCATATTTGCCCTTTTTTATGTCCTGGTCATTTCAACATTAGCGTCATGTTGGCTGGTGTACATGTTTGACCCATCTGTTTCACACCGGTCCAGTCCAGCTGTCATCTGTTTTGTGTTTAGGGCAGCTCAGCCATGTGTGGAGATGTGTGTGTGCGTTAGCATTGCCCACTGTTCCTGCTCTGCATAGTGAACCTCTACTGTGTGGGTCATCTGCCTTCTCATGCTACCTACGCGTTGTGCTGTTTGCAGCGCTGCTGCCATGCTCCCTCCCTTTCTCTGTCCATTGACTATTCTTTTTTCCCCAAACTCCTTTTTCTCTACACGGGACAACCATGGAGTGGGCTTCTTATGCCCGACCTTGCTACTACTCCCATGCATGGATCATACCTAAAGCCACCCATGATCCCGATGGCTTTGTACGGATCAAGTGAACTTGTACGAATACCCTCCGGTCCTGTAGCCTACTTTCCATGGCGGTCTGTCTGAATAGACTCAGAGAGTCTATCCAATCTCCATCTTTTCCACACTTAAAGCCATGAGCGGTCCCCTGTTTTCGGAGGAGCGGACGGCCTAGCCGTGGCTGAAGGGTACAGGAGGCAGGAGTCTGCACAGATCGTTTCTCCTGGGCGACAGTGACAGACAGGGCTGCCTCCATGGCCTGACAGGGAGGACTGCACGCACCACAACTCTGAAACGCAGAGAGAGAGAGAGAGAGAGAGAGAGGGAGAGAGGGAGAGGGGCACCATTTAGCCTGCCTCTGTTGAAAGAAAGGAGAAATAAATCAATAAGTGATGTGCAGACGCCTGAAGGAAAGAGTAGCAGGAATATTGACTTGTGTTCCATCTATTAATGTGCCTGTTGTTATTGTGAGATCTTGCCTGTCGTGATTGTATCCATTCAACTCCCTGCCTAATGCAGGGAGAGTATATATATATATATATATATATATATATATATA
>JAVQJS010100184.1:0-26755 GCA_036024795.1 Galaxias rostratus
TCTGTTTATTATTTTTATTTTTACATTTTTTACTGCAAAAAGACAGTTGAAAAGGTCAAAAAGATTAAAAGAGTCAAAATTGCCTTGAAGGTTTGTACCAATCTTCGATTAAAATGCCCGCTCAGTCCAGTTCAGTTCAGTCTGTCATTTTGCACGAGGGGAGTCTTTGCAAATGTCTTTTCAGTTATCAAGTCTCTGAATGAAGTAGTTTCACGTCACAATAATATATTTGCTAGTTTCCTCTATCGTACCCATTTAGATCCGCATTACTGCGTTTGTTTGTGGAGACACTATTTTTAACATTTGTATTTTTACTTGGATGATATTTTACATTCTTTGATTTACCTATTATGTTGTAGCTGGTATTCAAATAAAATTATATATTGACATAAAACTATTATATATTGCCTTTTCCACATCCTTGTTTTTATTTCAATGAAAACAAATGTCTTTCCCTATAATGGACCCACGTCAGTGGGCTTAAGTTGCCTGTCATTAGTAAAAACGCTGTCTGCGTTATTTAAATAGTTTGTTCAGGAAAGTATCGGAAGGTAGTTGTTAGGCATTGTAAACTGTTAGTTTATTTTCAAGTAAATTTATAGGTGTTAGTGTTAACTGAAAAGACTTGCAAAGGCTCAGAACATGCATGATTTTTATACAACCTACCCTTTGTTTGCATATATAGTGTTGTATTAAAGTTACTGGGAAGTCCCCAAGAAACAGTCAGTCAGTCAGGTTTTGTATATCATGCAGAATTGATTTTTGGGTTTTAATGAAATTGCAATAAAGTTTAATTGATTAGATTTATTTTTTCTTTTCTCAGAGTTTTTATATACAGTGTTTCAAGAGTAAAGTGTCGGAACTCATATTTTTATTTTTAAATATATAGTACAATTAGTAAATATTAGACTTTTGGCTTTAAGCTTATCACCTGGGGTTTAGAGCAGATGGCAATGCAATCCTTACTCTCTAGCTCAGCAGTTTATGAGATCACTGATTGGATAGTGATCCTGGTAGGAGGAGTACACATAAACCCATGGATAACTATGTATTCTCACTTGTACCCTAGATGGCATTTTGATAGTGTTCCTCTGAAACGTTCTGATTTTAAGGTACTGGACAATTATATGACATTTAGCTCACTTAACCAATCTGTTGTTTGATTCAATAATCACATTTGGCAACACAGTGCAGGATTTCAACCCTTAACTTTTACCACCTGCATTCATACCTCCCCATTTGCAGACTTTTGGTCGTGAACCCCCTTCCTTCCTCCCTCCCTCCCCCACTTTCTTCTATCGAATGCATGGCTTCCTTGTGGTGACTCCATCTGGCCCACTTTGACTCCCTTCTCTCTCTCTGTCTCACACACATACACACACGCACAACTAGTTTTGGCTCTGTCCCTATTGGTCAGGTTGCTCCCATTAGATTGCTCGTCATCACTGCAGTCCAGCATGGTCCTCCTGCTCTAGTGCGCTGCCCCCTGTTCCTCTCTGTGAAACGTGGGCAATTTTATAGGTCTACCACATTGCAACAAACAATGTTGTCGAGATGCCTTTCACACTGTGCAGAGGTGTTGATGATTTCTTCCTTGTCATCTCTGGTTAAACCTATGATGCATGTTTCACATGATGTTAGTTGGCATTGCATGATGGGGGCATCAAAGTGGTTCCCTGTTAAAGTGAACCATGATTTATTTGCTGTAAGAATAAAATGTGCAGTATGTAGACCTAACCCCTTAAAGGGCCAACTGGTATAAAAATAAAAAATATAACATAAATAAGCAAGATGTTGTCATTTAATGTTGACAGTTCCTTTGCTTATGTATTCTCCTTTGCTCTGGCTTATGGAAGTCGACTTGTGATTCATTAGCGCCCCATATAGATTCTACCTTGGAATGTGTAATGTACATCCTTTTAAAGTGTCTGAGTATCTGACATCTATTGATGGCTTGTGACAGTTGGTTGAATACCTACGTTCTCCTCTATTGTTGTGCTTCATATTTAGTCTAGACTGTGCTCAATTATTATATCAAATATGACAGTATCTTCAAAAGATGCTGAAAAGGAGATGGAAAATGCACACGCATCGTTACCCTAACATGAATTAATTGTGCAAGATTTCTGCTTTAAAGTAGTTTTTAGCTATCAATGGCTCCATACTCCAATGTTATTAGTTAGTTTGTGGTGTCTTAACGCATGTTTGTCTGCTCCATTTCAGCTGGTTCTGCCGGAGTACCTCATCCATGTCTTCTTCTGCGTGATGTTTCTTTGTGCTGCGGAGTGGCTCACCCTTGGCCTCAACATGCCCCTGCTGGCCTATCATGTCTGGAGGTAAGGTTCATAGGACTACATGACTTCTCTAGTCATGAGTAGTCGACTATTTATAATCGCTCAGCCGTTAGATATTTTTACCTGGTAAGCAAAATTGAGCAGTGTCCGGTTTAAATGACTGAACCTCATTAAAAATGATTTTGTGACGAGTACTGGTGGTTTGTAAAACTTGTCACTGCTTGTGATATGTTGTGAATCAAATATGCGGGGAAAACATGCTTTTCTGAATTAAACATTTTTGAACATCGCATGCGATATGCGATCAAAGTATGCCTCAAAATGTTGAATATTTACAAAATAAGTTCTTGAATTCTCGTTGCCCTTCGCACCAACTCTGCTTTAATCAAGGTATACGAGTAGGCCTGTGATGAGTGGACCAGGGCTTTACGACCCAACAACAATCATGAACGCTGACATCCTTGCCTACTGTCAAAAAGAAGGCTGGTGCAAACTTGCATTCTACCTTCTGTCATTCTTCTACTATCTCTATGGGTGTGTATTCTAAATGTGTTTAGTGTCTCTTGCCTTTGTTACATTTGACTTGAGTTAGAGTTGTCCCAAAGGGAATTTTAAGACCCTCATTATTAATCTTTTATTTTGTATTTGTTTTGTTTTTCCAAACTAGGATGATCTATGTTTTGGTGAGTTCTTAAATTGGGAAGAGAAGAGGAAGGACCTGCATGTAGAAGACCAAACACTTTGAGTTTAGTGGCTGGAGCTGGACCTGGACCTGCTGAAGATCACCCACCGTTCAGCAAAACAAGTTGCGGTTTAATGAGGATGAACTCTCAACCCCCACAGCGCGGAGTGTCATTTTGGGAACATTTAACACCTTTTTTAAAGAATATCCATACTTTAATAGTTAATATCGAATGGGTGCAAAGATGAATAAGGTCAAGACTTTATTTTCTTCCCATTTATTTTCATTATGGTGTGGTTTGATGCTTGAAATCAAAATAAAGTTTTGCATAATTTTCCCCCTAACTTAATTGTTTACGATTTTAGGACAAGCATCATCAATCAGATTCTAAGCTTTGTGTTTTTACTGCATTAGCCTTTTAGTGTAGAACATGCTTCGCAATTTTATACATGCCATGTGGTTTATCAACATGACTAGGAGATAATATATCAAGTAGAGAAACTTAGATGTTTTTCCCCAACCGACGTGTGTTAATTGGCAATGAAGTTTTAGGACTCGTTAACAGGTTTGAGAGTGCATGGGAAATAATCATTCTGATTGCGTTATACAGTGACTGTCTATATGGATGTCACAGTATCAGTTTTCAGACTTTTTAAAATCCATTTTGCAAATATAAGTCTTAGGTGTACTCAAGCTTATGTATTATGATTACTGTGGCACCTTAGACTACATTTTTAAAGAACCGTCTCATTGGTATCTTTTCCATCTAGTCGACTTTACTTCAAAGGTTGATAACATCATAGTGTAACCATGTCGCTGGAACACTTAGAACGTATGCGTTCACAGATCTTTTCGAATCCGAGGACGATAACCAAATTTCTGTTGAAGTTAATTTAAAGTTCAACTAAATGCTCTATTGAAATATAAACTACTCTTTAATATTTAAGTATTGTTTTTCTACATTCAGTTTTCCACAATGTCTTACACTCCCATATTTTCCAAGATTTTCTTTGTCTACTCTTGAATGGCATATGTCTTTTTCTCAAAAGTATTCAGGCCTCTTACTATTTTTTTCCCCAGGTGTGACTTAAGACTAAAATGTGCTCACCTCTTTATTTATTGTCCATTTTCAGAAATGTGAATTTATCAGGGAATTGATGAACGTGTTACTAATCATTTTTATTTTCAGTTAGTGTACTGTTACCCAACAAGTCCCACTTGGTTCAATGGATACTTTACTTATGATCCAAATAAATTTATTCCACTGTCCTATTATGTTGATTGTCAGTTATTGACTGGGTTAAGTTTTGAAGGGAATAGAATCCACCTGTTTATAAAGTGCATTAGATGATTAACAATACTTATATCGTACAGACAGTACAAACATCCACTTCGAACTGAATTGCTTCAACTACATGAAAATTCCTCCTGAACAATGAATAACAGTTTTTGTAAGATGGACGTTTATTTAAAGTGCAACAGCAATTATTCCAGACATAATTATACTCGAAAAGAGAACAACTTAAAAAGCCAATAACAAATGCCTTATTTAAACAGCTTCATGTCAACGAGACACAGATCTTTCTGTTGAGACCAGTTTGCCTTCCTGGTAAGCAGAATATTTTTCCCGAAACTCGTGCAGGAAGTTGTATTGCTGTGGAGAATAAACTAATAATAAACATGTATGTTTTCAACTTGCATTAAAAGGGAAATATTGGGGCATTTCAATGTCAAAAAACATAACTTTTATGATGGCCCAGTAAAATACTATATTCTGATTATAAACCCACTGACGTTTACAGCTCCCATTACACAAAAGATGATTTAATGTAAAATGTAAAAAATCTAAGGTAAAACATTTTACCTTCACCGTCTGTATGGCTCCACTTCCTCTGTGCTCTCTTAAAATCTCAATGGCTTTGTTTGGGGTCATGGTTACAGACAGCTGCAGCAGCAGACACGCAGCAACTTCACATGGAGAAACAGGGATTGTTGTAAATCAGCCAACAACTAAAAAGGTTGGATATAAGAAAATGCTTTGGATACAAACCAGATTATTGTTCTTACTTAAGCCAGAGCGTCCCAAACCTCCATAACAGCTATAGAAAAACACAAACAAAACAAATCACTGTAGCGCATCACCAGCCACTGTCTGGTGGACATTAATGTTTCTGTTAAGACAAATTATGTCCAAATTATTTTGTGGCATCATGGTAACCTTTTCCCCAATAATTGCTCTATTCACAATATTATCAAGGACACTCGTCAAAAAATGTGAACTTTCCAGTCTGTTTATACTCTTGAATAAGAATATTCCAGAGAAGCACAAATTCCATTGTGGGATGTCTTGTACATTCAAGTAGGCATGATAGCGTCGCATTGTGGTGAGTTCTCAACTGTTCAAAACTCTTACTGGATCACAGTCCTCCGGTTGTTCTGGAGATTAAACTGGAGCTCCTCAAGGATCTTGCAGCACTGGTCCAGCTCTGGAGTCCCCCCATCAGGGAAGGGCATGTGATGTACCCTGAAGCCTTGCAGCCCATAGGTCTCCAAGAGAGAGGGAACCCTGTACTTTTGAAGTTCCCCTCTGGTACAAAACACAAACACATCCACTGCACCCTGCTCCTTCAATTCCCCTGTCATAAAGTATGAATCACAAATGATAGTCGATTATGAGGGTTGAATGTGGGAGCCTTCAATGGATATATGAGATATGGATTTATTATAAGCATAAATGATTGTGCTTCAATACAACTCCAGAAAATTCAAGACATCGGCGGAATTGTGGTTTGAGACATAGTAATTGTTTTGTGACAATTTTCTTATCTAATTCAGGTCAAAAATAATTCACCCTACCAACATCTTTGTGCAGATTTCGTCTGACATCTTTGAATTTACATCCTAAAGTCAAATAAAACAATTTGATTAGTTCAATTCAATTAACTTAGTCATCATTCATGAACAACTATATGTGATACTATTCTAATTCCTATCTTAACTTTAATTTACCTGGCAATGGACATATACCAAGGAATTGGGAGCACTCCACTACTGACAGGGGTATCCTTAAAGACAAATACCACAATAACATCCATTGAAGGGGTTTCTAAATTAATTACACCATTTCACCTGAATCAAATCACAACCGGACACTAAGTGAACCGGACAGTAAGTGAACCAATTAGTGTTTTTCCCTACCAGGAAATCTGGAATGGTGTCAGCTCCTTGTCAGCATCCTCTTCATCTGACGATGAATCAAACTCAGTGGTTCTCATGACATTTGTTAATCTAAAATAACAGATACGAACAAGTAAGCGACATGGCTACAGTCGAGTATTTGAAATGTAAAGAATCTCGACGTGCCGTGCCTCATTGCCATGAACACTTACTCAACAAGTTACAAATGGAATGTTCAGATGGTGTGTGCAATAACAATCCAACAATTATAAACCAACAACATGAAATGCATATTTCAGTTTCTACAAGAACCTTTCCAGAATTGCAAGTAATACTTCAACCGTTCCCTCCACGCAGGTAAGTGCATTTTAGGAAGTAATTGTAAATTAGCTAGCAAACAAGCTATCGTTAGGTGGCATTACCCTTACGCGGCGGTTGCAGGCTAGCTCGATTACGATATGAATGTTTCATGATGAAACAACGAACGAATTAAAAAGTATGAGCACTGGCTCATTTACAGTTGCAATGTAATTTTATATGTACATATGTCATATATATATATATATATATATATATATATATATATATATACACAGTGAACAATATATAAACATAATAGAACATTAAAACGTCGAAATCCTTACCAATAACCCCATGCAGTTTTAATCGATTGCAAAGCCAACTGCTTTGACAGCTGACTGTGTCAGCTTGGATTTAAAAACTCTTTGCGCACCAAAACCAATGAAATGTAAGAACTTCACAGGGACACGCCCCTCACTGAAAACGAGTGCGATCGAATGAGGTTTTTGCATTTACAGTGACTGGGCAGAACACGTAGTGTTATATTTTATTATTCGCTAATAATTATCAGCACACAATCAAATTTAGTAAGAATACGATTCAGAGACCGTGATCGAAACACAGATATATCGTTCAAATTGTTAGAAAAAATCACATCATTGTGTTAGTCGAAAAAAATAATATATTTATATATATATACATGTTTTAGAGATTATAACATAAGTAATGTCCATGCTAATATTAGTACTAATATTAGTACATGTAGCTATATACAGTATGTAGTGAAAAGTTATGATGTTTCAATGGAAACCCTATTTCTGCAGTCATGTAGTAAAAAATGCTCACCTTGCACTGACGTGCTCTGGAGATGTAGCTGTATCAAGTATCTGCTGTCCTCGCCCTAATGCACCACATCGTCTCTTACAAACGGTATACCGCTTTATAGAGCTCAAATGAATGAACCATATTTTACACACGAAAAAGTAATCCGTGAACAAATTTCTTGTTGCATTATTTTTGAAGCCTCCACAATCAACGTTTGATGTAACAACTCACTGAGGTAAGTTATCTTTACTTTTGATAATTTGTTCCTATTAGGAAAGATGCGTGTATTATTCTAAGGTTGTATAACACTGTAATAAGAGCATTTCAATCACTCGTTTTTGGTTTAATTGATGGCATTTATGATTTATGTTTATATTTTAAGTATAAAAATTCTTTATAATTTGATAAAGTGATTTGAAGTTTATGCTCCCGACAATGTGTATATATAAATTGTTTAGTCCCGCCATTTAAATGTGAAAGGGGTCTGCACCATTTTCTTGTTGGTTATAATTCATCGATCATTTTAAATCTCTACTCTCACTGGACCTGTAAGGATGAAATTTTGGCTACTCCATCCATTTTCCCTGCAGAGTAGTTGTTCTCTTTGACTGGTTTGATACTTCCTATACCACAGGGATTGCTAACCTGGCAACCCCTGTTAAGTAACTATAAACAAACAGACACAGACTGTTGAATTAGAATTTTATTTAGACAAACATCAAAATAGCAAATATATTCAGGGTTATTCTTATTTGGATGTTAGTTAATATGGTAGTGAATAACCTATGAAGGAATAGGTTACAGAACCCATTATTTCTTATGATAAGCCTCTTTGAAAACGTACAGTGTGTCACGGAACATGTGGTAGTGAAGAGGTTAATGGTTCATGTAGACTACAGAACTGACGAAAAGCAGGTTATATTCTGTTCGTTGCGAATACTGTGTCCCCGATGTTCATTGTGCTCCAATTTTGGAACAGGCTTATCTCTGTGTTGCTTTATAGTGAAGCTAAGAATACTTCAACTTTCTGTGTGTGTGTGACAGAATAGTAAGATACAGAGTTAAAAATCAAAAGTACACAGTTTTCTTGTCGTTCTACTGTTTTTATGTTCAGTTTACCCTTCTTTTAGGCAAAGTGCTGCGTAAAATGTAATTTGTACTTATGATGTAGTTGTCAGGTATTTTTGCGCTATTCTCGTCTTGTTTGTGCTCATCACCTTTGCTTGTTTGCAGATAACCTTATATGTGTTATTCCCACAAAGGTCATGAAACCTCAAGAGGGAGACCTTTTCAATGAAATCTCCAAGGTACAACTCTTGTCTCATTACCCATCTCTGAGCTTAAAGAGTTTCTATTTGTGACATTGAGAATAGCAATGCAAAAAAGGGTATACTTTGACATATAAGAAAAACATTCAAGAAACTTTTTTAAATGTAACTTTTTTTAAAAAGAATAGCTGAGTTCATTTCAATGAGGTTTTACTTATGTCATGCAGCTTCAGTGTATGGTCTCGGAGCTAAAGACCGGGTTTTCCAGTGCCTTGCTGGAGTTGAGTCAAATCCAGCATGGCGACACTTTTCTCAGGGAGGAGCTTGAAGAAAACAGACGGAGCTGTCGGAAAAAAGCCCTTCGCCTGGAAGCACTGGTTGAGTCTTTGAGGGTGAGCAGTAAAAGTTAATTGTATAAGAATGGAAACGTTGTTACAGTTTAGAATGTTTGGTTGAATTTATAAGCTTGATACATTTGTAAATTAGCCAAAGTTATTACATTGAAATGTTAAATAATACAATTATATAAAGCAAATGAACACATTATTTGTATCAACAGTTTGTAAATAAGAAAGTAGTGAGTAATTTTTTTCCCTTTCATACAGGATGAACTGGGAGGTATACGTTGTCAGATTGTACAACTTCGTGGAGACAATAAACAGAGGAGTCCACAGGAGGTGAAGGATGCCTTATCAAAACTGAGAGAGAGGTAAAAAAGGAAGTAAAGTACATATACAATAAAAATAGTATATGGATTCTATGTAATATGAAGTTAAAATGTCTGCGTCATCTAATATTTTTTTTTAGTGATGCTGAAGGACCAACTATAGGGAGGAATCATTGTGACTGTGTCTCTTACCCAAGAGGCAGAATCCTTCTCCAGAGTTACCTTCAGGGCATCAAAGCAGGGATATGTGAAGGGATAGGTGGGTTCACACTCAGTCCCTTATTTCAAATGTATGCACGCACGCACGCACGCACGCACGCACACACATACATACATACATATATATATATCAATGTCTGACAAAGTTACTGCTGTTTGGCATTTGATATGGCATCTCTTCTAT
The DNA here is from genome assembly GCA_036024795.1 of Galaxias rostratus. Lineage (NCBI taxonomy): Eukaryota > Metazoa > Chordata > Actinopteri > Galaxiiformes > Galaxiidae > Galaxias > Galaxias rostratus. The sequence goes on from JAVQJS010100184.1 coordinate 9,617, forward strand.
AGATGAAAGACATCGGGTGACTATGCAGCTTCTGCAATCAGAATGGGAGTATGTTTCAACCTTAAACCAGCTTGTTGACAAGTACAAGGCAGCACCTGCACTTCAGAGAAATTTAGAATCATAGTAAGTACCATGCAATGACATTATGTGAGAAATAACAGCAGTGCAAAATCTGTAATTACTTATTAATTACTCTGAACTTCTTTTGGAACAAGCACATCACTATTGTAGTGTTACTAAAGTGCATGTTTTTCTTGCTAGTGTGTTTTTCTTTGTTTTTTTTCACAGTCAGACATACATGAAATTTGTGGAGCAACTGTTACAGCGGCACCTTCTCTTCAGGAACACACTGCAGGAACGACTATCTGCAGAACACTGGAAATGCCTTGTGGGAGATGTAGTTGTTCAACTCATCGGCCATAATGATGTAATCTTTCAGTCTCTTCTTATATACAGGGTCTAATGTTTTCTTAATTTAAAGAGCCGCTCACTATTATAATAATATATGATCTGGTTTTCTTCCTGTAGTCATCTTTTACAGATATGTACCTTGGCTATACAACCTCATTGGCAACTTTTCTACCATTTGAGTTTAGCAGGATTAAGCTGTCTGATAAACCACCCAATATACAGGTAATAAACATAATTAATAGACAATGAGTATTATACAATTGTATGTATAAACATGTTATTCTGTGCAGTAAATGCTGTAATAGTGCAAATTTACATCATAGAGTGGTCAACTGGAAAGAGAAGAGCTGAAACTATTCTCCCTTCTGCTAGCACCTGTCTCACGGATCAACAGTTATCTTAGCCATATTCAGGTGGGGCTTGTCTCTCCCTTTCTTGCCAAAATTGGATTATTGAAAAAATATCTTAAATAATTAAACCATATATTTTATCATTATTACTAGTGCTAAGTGCTTAAGTTGAACATGTCATTAACTGTCAAGGCTGCATTTTTCTACATCTGAATGTGGTAAAAAGTGTCAATTGTTTCTCAAACATACCTATCTAAGTACCACATTTGTAAATATTGCGTAAAAAATTTAAAGACCCTCTCTGTGAAATACCTCTTAGTATTACATAAACTTAGAGGCATACTATTGTTTTAGAATCTGCTACAATGGACCCCCAAGGACCATCCTGACTGTAGCCTCCTCCAGGGGAGTGAGAAGGTTCTGCTGCACATTCTGTCCCGTTGTCATGGGATCCTAGAGGAGGATGTCCGATGGGAAGACGGAGGGCCTGCAGCAAGGTTAGATCGCAGTGGTTTTTATCTAAGCTACAATGCACTGCAAAGTACTAGTACAGGATGTTATCAAATTTAGTTTGCTTAATATTTGTGGAATGTGCTTGTTTTTTTAAAGAAGTGGCCCAAGTGCCAGATTTATCACTTGTCAAAATCATCATTATGCAAGACATGTCAATTTGAGATCTCGAACACCAGTTGGATATTATATTTAGCCTTTTATTCTATATAGCAGTGTCAGCTGCTCTGCCACCTCTACTGCGTGCGTCTCCTCTGCCAAATCCTGTGCAATGTGCCAGCTCTGTCATGCCAGCAGCACACATGGACCCAGTGAGGAGTCCAGTGCCTCTGCTCAGAAGTAAGTATGGCCCTCTATTGGCCCTGCAGGATAAGGCAGGTAACCAATACCATTAAAGATCAGATTTTTTCCAAAACATAAACTGTTGTGGAGAACAGTTTGATTGACAAAATACGCAGGGAAACACAGGTGCTCAAAAACCATTTTGATGATCCTAGTATGTTGATTTTTGTCCTTGCAATCAAAATAAATGTGCGCAGGGATGAGCATCAGCCGGTTAACCTCACAAACGGTGCTACCAGCTGTCAAGGGATGAATTATGAACACTGGTCCCGCAGCCCGGTGAGGAGAAAGAGTTGCATCAAAGCCCCACAGTCCCGACCCGTCTACACTGCCGGACGCCATTACCACGGCTGCTCCCTGCTCACCCCAGACACCCAGACGTGGGGAGACATGACCAGTGACTCCGGACAGGGAACGATCAGCCAAGCCGCGGGGAAGGGGCCAGACGACCCCGCGACTCCTCGCGACACAAGCCGTGGCCTGGATGACTGCGAGACGGACCCCGACGACACCTCCATGTTCGACTACTCCTCGGTCACCACCTGCAGCCCAGATGGAACCCCTAGGAGGCCGGCGGAAGGCAGTGGGGAAGAGGAAGAAGAAGAGGAGGAGGAGGAGGAAGACAGCCAGGTGCCTGTTCTTTTAAAACCCACCTACGGTCAGCAGCAGATGAGAGACACGCCCAGGGAACGGATGGTGTGTCTGAGGTGGCAGATTCCAAGGATAAGCCCTCGTCCTCTGCCCCAGTATCCCGCGGCAACGTGTGTGGAAGGGCCGACGCCAACCCTAGTGAGTTCTTATGGCAAGAGGGTGGTCAGCATCAGACAAGGGTCACCTCCACTGCTTCCTAGTAGCGCCTTCCGGCCCATCTGGGATGAGCCTCCGAAGCAGGTATTGGTCCATTCAGTCCTGCAGCTGATTTTAGAGTATGTACATTGAAATGCTAGTTATTTGAGAGAGACTCTTGAGAACATCCATGTAGAGAATTGTTTGAGTACATTTTTTATGGCAAATTTGTACTGTGGTAAAAGTCACTGCGAGTTTTAAGGGTTTGTGGCCTTTGCTGATGAATTTGCTTACCCTTGAATACTCATGTTTGTAATATTATTTTTTTTCTTTGTATGTGGCTTGATTAATCAGGGAGATGCTGCACCAGTTAAGGAAAAACGAGGCTTCATACCCATTCAAACCCCAGGACCAGAAAGACAAGCCTATCAAAACTACATCCAGAGCAGGTAAGAAATGAAGAAAGAAACGTCGTCATCATTAAGACAGTGAAAATAAAAACATCACAATGTTGATAAAGAATGAGTGCACAACAAGGGCAAGTCAGACACCCATTCGTTTTGTGACGTCTGTGTTAAAACGTGGTTTTGTTTTCTTCCCCTGTCCTTTTAGATCAGGGGTGACTCCACTGAGAGGCTGCCAGCCAGGTGGCACAGGGGGACTTGGGGGTGGACCGGGTCTTTGGGACGAAAGCGAGGACAGTGAGGGACCGTGCAGCACGGTGTGAGGGTGTTCCCTCACACACAAGTTTCGGGATTTGGCAAAGGTTTTACGTTTGATCTTGGTGTCCTAGGAGAATGGATTGGATTTTAAACCCAGGACAAAACCAGCATTTCTATGCATTGCCGCTTTTCAAAACTTTTGCACTTTTTTGTTTGTTTGTAGTGCAGTTACACTAGGGCACACTGAAATGCAGAGAGTCCTAAAAAAAATACTAACCCAAGTGGATAAAATATGACAAGATACAAGTGTACTTCCGTACAAAATAAGACTGGGTGATTTATTAATCTCATCAAGACCATTAATACAAAGCACAGTTAAAAGGCCACATACCGTCAAATAAACCTACTGCTGGATCAAACTGTTACAGAGCCACAGAGGGATTTCTAATTGGTGTTATTCCCTAGGATTGGAGTTAAATGAAAACGTTGCAAAAATAACATCAATACTGACTGACTGGAAACTAGTTTTGAGGAGTAAAACAGATGGGGAAATGAGTAATAACTGTATGTGACATCACTATGGTTGTCAGACCTCATCCAGGCCATCTGTGGAACATCAGAGGGATCTTCCATTGTATCACGTTTCATGGCGAAACACATTGTTTGGAAAACCATCAGACTGTTGATCTTTTGCCGTTTGTGAAGAAAGCCAGGAGGAGTGACCCATGGAATATAGGAAACGTGTCACGTTGAACCTTTAGTGATCTTTTGAGGGGTAATCCATCACTCCAGGGAGATCATAGGTCTCTGTTTTTGAGGTGGGAGGTGGTGTACTATGGTGTGTTTGCGGCCCTGATCCATGAAGAAAAGTGAGTTTAAACAGTAGTATATAGGGCATCATGCATTGCATTTATAAACATGACCTATATCACTGCGGCTCTTCAACAGTACAGCCTAAAGTGCTCAAAGTGTGCTCGCCGAAATTTCCAATTCTTCACTACGCTCATCAAATAACATAATGCTGAACCCTTAATACAATTCGATGAATTTTTTTAATACGACTATTAGCGTTTGAAAGTCTTTCAAAATGAGATCAATCAAAAGGCCCTTAGTAGAATGTACAAAGTAAAGCACAAGTCTAAGTAAGTGCTTGGTATCTTTAACACACATCCATCCATATGTGTGTATTCGTTCCTTTATAAACAGCTAGACGGGGGGAGGGGGGCGGGGCATGGCTTTCCTCTGTTTGCGAGCCCAGTGTTTACACCGGGGATTGTCTGTAAGTACGTTAGTTACAGTGACCAGTTTTATCGGACTGTAGCAGCATTGGATTGCTAGGCAACAACAAGATAAGGATGAGGGAACAATATGACAGAAAAAAATACGAATTACTTAGTTAGTGTATACATGTCATATTCACAGTATCCACAGACCTGTACAATTTTGTAGTGTATAGCTTTGTTCTAAACATTACATAGGCAACTTTATTTTTGAGCATTTTAGACACCATTTGCTTATTCTGTAAAATAGAAAACAAAATAAAAAGGCACATCTGAGCATGATGCATGGGTTATTTAAGTCTTTCTTCCAAACGACAGAAAAAGAAGAAGTAATTTTGAGAGCGATAAGAGAGCAGGCGCCAGAAGAGATCTTGGGCTGAAAGGTTTAATTGTTGTCACTACAAGGAGAAGCCACAAGAGGGACCGTGTCCCGCTTGTCCCTGGGTTCGGAGGGGCGCGTGCTTCCAGTGCTGAACTTCCACTCTAGGATGGGAGGTTGGTACCGTGGATGATGGCGTTAGTCTACAGTGTTCGACAGCGGAGCACATCTTTAAGGAGTTGGTTTTAAGACATCATCATGGCTTTGAAAAGAGAGAGAAAGAGAGAGAGAAAACAGGACTTCTACACTCATTCCCTAAGACAGGTTGTGAGTATAGGGCCGTTATTTTTTTTTTATTATTTTTTTTTACAGTGCCCTCTGAAATGGAGCAGTTTGATAACGTGGCAGAGTTCTCCAACGCACAATGGGAGGAGGTTTTTCATCCATCCAACTGTTCTGACTTTGCCCTAAAGCTTGATGTGCAAATAAGGGCTTGTTGTACACTCCCTGCCCGACCAGCATCCCTTTTCCTGGAGCTGAGTCTGGGGCCGAGGAGAGGTCAGAGGTCAGTGCTGTGGGTTATAAAGGCAACATTTTGAAGTAGAGCTGCATGTGGCTACAGACTGTACTCAAGACAGCGCCCTGTCGGGACAGCCCACTCCGATACAGTCACAGTGCACAGTAGAGAAAGGGAGGGCATAGCGGGGCGCGGGGGACTTCAGTGTTGCACAGGCCAATTTAAAAATGTCTTTGCTTAGGTCACTTTTGTTTCCTCTAACATTTTAATCACACCGTAGAAAGCGAATCCCTTATCCCTCTTGCACAAAATAAGACTTTGGCAACAAAAATGTTCGGTTCTTCGACAAAGAACACAACACAGCAAGTGAGAGGTGAAGCTGAGGCCTGCTTTGGAGCAACAACAACCCCCCCCCCCAAAAAAAAACAAACAAACAAACAAACAAACAAACCCAAAAACTACTGTGAAAGAGCTTTTGTTAAGTTGATCTTTGAAAAAAAATATGTGGAGGTTGTCAAGCGAGTCCAGCACGGCGGGGCCACAGCAGGGTGAATGTTGACGTCAATGCCCATAGAATCACAGTCAGAGCGTCGGCTTTTAGTCCTGGTCCGCCCGGGTCTCCCTAACGCTGGGGATCCCAGTCACCGCCACAGTGGATCAAAAGCACAGTGTCGTGTTTGCAGGTGAGATTTAAAGAGCATGCCGTCCTTTTCACTATAGCTAGGTACAGTGTGCTCTCTACAAGAGAAACGTAACACAGTGACTCGTTAATTTACACGCACAAACGCATGCACGCACACTCGCAATATGCTGTCCTTTCACCTCGCACACGCACGCACGCACACGCACGCAGGGAACGAGTGTCTTGGCTCTCCTTATTTGTTAGCTGGCACACCGGTGTGGTTTTCTCATTGGCACAGAGGGTTTGAAATGAAGGCGGAGCTACTGATCCCCTGAGAGACGTGGCGTGATTGGTCAATGTCGGCGATGGGTGGGAGGAGTCGGAGAGTGGTAGGAAGCAGTCTGCTTTCTGACCAGTAGCTTTGATCATGATACATTTGCTGTCTTTGCTCTGTGAGCTCATAGTTTTCAGGACATGTTTTTTTTGTAGTTTATATTCCGGGCTTATCTCGCCCGTCGCAACATGGGGGGAAAACACAAAGAAAGGAAGGCGAGACTCATTGGCTGCTGTCCGTGTTCTCCACCAACGAGAGGCCTTGTAATGAGGGCTGCAAAAGCTCCCTTTTGTATGTCTTTGGTGGGAGTTTGGGAAGCTGCGGGCTGGAGTTGTGGCGTGGCGGGACAGGCGGCGCCAGGAGGGGCATGGGCAGAGGGCACAGGCTGTTCTGGCTGGCGCTGAGCGGACAGCTCCGTCGGGGGACGCGGGGCGACGGCGTGCCGGGGGGCGTGTTGGGAGAGATGGGGGAGGTGCAGAAGTCCCAGTGGAAGCGGCCCACGGGAGAGGGCTGCAGGTTCAGAGGGTAGTTGATGAAGATCTCGGGGGGTCGCTGGGGCACGGGGGGAGGGGTGTCTGGCTGGGGGTCCCGGGGGGGTGGAGGAGGGGGGCTGGGCAGGGGTCCGTCGCTGGGGCCGTTGTAGACCGGCGCTCGGGGCTGGATCCTGGGCAGAGGTGGGGGTAGCCTGGGTGGGATGGCTGGAGGACTGTCTGATCGGAGGCTCGACTAACATACAGAATGAAAGGCATGTCAGTGTAAAGCAAGCCCAACCAAAGCGAGATGCAAAGATTATATCACTGTAAGCAATCATGGTGAGATGTAGGAATACACAAAATGTATGTGACCTTCCTGTGTCTACGAGAGAGGGAGGAGCTTACCCTGGCTTCAGAGAACGTGTCTTTTCTTCGTGGTGGCAGTGGAGGAGGCTTGAGCACCTCTTCGCCGAGCTGGTGGAGACTCCCGCAAGAAACAGAGTGGAATTCTACAAGCAATAGGAAAAAAGAAAAGAACCCTCCGTAAAGAAAACTCTAAAACGGATGCTACAACTGTATCCAAAATATCAATAAATAGTTCAGACTTCCTTTGCCAATGTCCATACAAAACGAGTGGGCAAGAAACTAAACTCACTTGAAGGCGGTAGAATAACCGGAGCAAATATGGAGTTGCTGACACCTGAAGAAGAACCGGTGCAGAGAAAAAAAAAGATGCAGAACTCGACATAAGACAAAACTAATCCCTGAATGGTTTAAACATCATTCAGCTGTGTGTGTGTGTGTGTGTGTGTGTGTGTGTGTGTGCCTCCCACCCACCGTAGGAGCTGAAGGAGTCTTGGTCCATGAAGACGGAGCTGAGGTCGGAGCAGGCAGACTGTGGCGGGGTGGGGGTGTTGGGGGAGGTGGGCACCGAGGCGGACGCCTGCGTTTCGCACTCCGTCTCGGCGATGCTGCGGAACGTGATCTTGTGGGGGGGCTCCCTCTCCAGGGGGACTGGGTGACCCTTCAGCGTCCCGGAGGTGGACGTCCGCACCGGCCGGATCCCGGGAGACTTCAGGGTGTACACCGTCTTTCTGGGCTGAGGCGGGAACGGAGGAGAGACGACGGCACACGTTCAGACGGCATCGAACGTGACAACATCACTAACACAGAGAGCAGCTGCAGTCCGGCGCTCCGGCACGCCTTTGAGCGGCGACTTACAAATCTAGGAGGCTGTTTGCAGTTGCGAGGCTCGATGTCCTGAGACTTGTTGAACAGGTAGTCGGAGAACTCCTTCTCGCTCATACTTCCCATGGGGTTCAGGTTCTCGAAGAACCTCTAGGCGGGCAACAAGAACAAGGGAGGAGATATTTAGCTTCACTACCAAGACAACGCCGAACACTCGTTTCCTAATCCACCACATCCGCCCTTGACATCGTCCCCGACGGCGACCCGCTGCCGTCCTCTCCCCCGGCGAGTCCTTTCGCCGCGTCTCCCGACTCACCTTGATGTCGTGTTCGACCTTGAGACAGTAGGGCTGGTTCTGGTACTGCTGGATCTCCCCCGTGATCTCCGCCACTTTCCGGCGCTTGCTGAAGTTGATCAGCTCTTTGCCGTGGCGTTTGAGGAGATCCGGGTTGCCCTCCTCCGTCTTCAAGATGTTCGTTAAGTAAATCCCTGAGGAGGGGGAGGAGTTAGAAAACCTAAATCACGGTGCGTGCATTCTGTTTCTTTTAATGTATCTGGTGACACTTCCATCAGTGCATACACAAGTCTCACCAAAGAAAGGCACGCAAGGAGGATTGATGGACTTGAGTTTGGCCAGGTACTTCTTGAAATGGTCCTGACTGAGCTCTAAAGCTTCCTCCAAGATCCGTTTTTTCCTTTCCGCAATCGCCTGCAAACGACAAAATAAAAGAGCTTAGCTAAATTACAAGATCATCATTGTTGATCAAGTTGGCTTCTGTAAATAGAAAATGAGCGTGGAGATTGAAAGCCAGATGGTAAAAGCCAGTTTGACCCCCCCCCCCCCCCTGCCCCCCGTCTCCCCCGTCGTTGTGTGCTCACCTCCAGTGTGTGATCCAGCCTGTAGACGGGAACAGAGTTGATGGCACTGACCACCTCCAGCACTCCGTTGAAGTTGTTGAGCTCCTGGAACACCTGCAGGATTTCGATGACCCGCGTGTACACAGCCACCCTCTCATCCACGTTCTCCGCCTCTACTATGCACCTGAGACACGCACGCGCACACGCACACGCAGTTTAACTCAGCAGTTAACAGAGTAATGAATTGACTTTTTTAATGATGAAGACTTAGGGCAGATGCGTGTCGCAGCGTTGATGGTGAGGTCGGCGCATTGCCTCACTTTTCGAACCACAACGTGAGGTTGGTCGTGTGTCGGATCATACGCAGCAGGTTGGGAGAGTTCTTCTCTTTGTCTTCTTTGGTCCACACACTGCCCACCAGCTCCGACGGCCTGACGGCTCTGAGAAAACATCCCAAAGTCAGACACGAAACTCAACTCCACCACGCTCCTGAACGCAGTGTCCCCATTCACACCACTGCATTGATTTTCCTGCCCGATAAAACCCAGACTCCAACAAGTAATGTGACTCAACATCATTTGATAACGTGTTGGCATAATATTGATTAAAGGACCTACAATATCCGTGCAATGTTGAAGTGTTTGGAATTCGTGTAACTAATGTGTTAATTCAAGCAGTGTGTTCGGTAAATGTTGTTTCGGCACAGTCGGTGTTCCCACGGCAACGGACCTGTAGAGCTCGGACTCGAGGAGGGTGAGTTGCCGGGCGATCTCTATGGGGTGAAGGGTCATGAGGTCAAAGCCCTCCGTTTGGCCTGCCCTGCTGATGTGCCACTCGATCGGAGGCGGCTGGCTTTCGAAGGTGATGTTGTGGCTGACGCCGTTGGACTGGGTCTGCAGCTTCCTTTTGATGATCTTGTTGATGGACTCCACCCACTTTCTCATTGACTTGCCTGGCAAAGGGTTGAAAGGTAAAGAGGTTACAACTGACAAGACAATACAACAACTGACAAGATCACGCCCTGGAAAGCTAATTTCCATATAAGGTCATTTCTCATCGATAATATATTTTTGTATGACTTTCAAAGCAATCGTTAAAAGTCATAAGGTTCAAACAGGACATTTTAACGGACAAATACACAGTGGTAGAACCCACAAATGTATAATGAAGAACATTTATGACGGACCTCTTAGTTGTATTTTGCTGGTGATGTACTCCTCCAATCTACATCTCAGCTCCGGGTCGTTCTCAAAGTCGTAGAAATGGTGTTCAACCCACTGACGAAATACATTGAGAACCCTATAGAAAGAATCAAATACACAGGGAATAAGCTGAAAGACTCGCCCGGTGGACCGATCACAGAACAAAGGTTTTACAGAGATCGGACAGTGTTCGTACCTTAACTGAACTGGTTGGACATACTCCCTGCGGAACCTTTGAAGCTCTGCAGCCATCGGTTGTTCCCCGTTCCAAAGGGCCTGCTTGTCAGCCTCTGTAGGCTCTGGTTCAGGGATATCAATCCTAAGAAACATTAGCACAGTGGTGGACAAAGAAACTATGACAGCTCTGGTAAGAGACATCTCTCACGACTAAAACAATTCACATACAGTATATGCATACATTCTTTTTTTTGTTGGTTAAAATAAATCGAATCAAACTGAATTTGAAAGTAGAGTACGGTATAACGACTGGCTGAGCTCATACCGGTCTATAAGCAGACTGAGCAGCTCCTGTGGCTTGCAGAAAGATCGGTACGTGGTCAGGAACGTGCGCACAAAGTTGGGATCTTAAAGAAACGTAAAGTACTTCAGAACAGCTTATAACAACATAATTTATATTCTTATTTTTTTTTTATTTAGTTTGAAGCGCTTTATCAAGACACTCAAAGCGCTTTTACACAATTAGCCAATTATTATTGTTATTATTCTATAGGGCATCATTTTTAAAAGCAACAGATGTTCGGGGAGGAAGAGGAGGTGCGTTATCGATCCGGTCCCAACGTACCAGCGTACATGTGGTAAGTGAGCCTCTCTATGAGTTTGACCACGGTGCCGGCTTTGATGATGGGGATGCCCGTCTTGCTCTGCACGCGGTCCTCGAACACGATGTTCTCCTCCGAGTCCTGCACGGCGAAGCGGTAGACCTCGGGCGAGGGCAGCCGGAGGGGCTGGGACTGCTCCTCGTGCTGCAGCACCGTGTCCAGCATGCGGTCCAGGGTGGAGCGGTACTGCAGCGTCACCAGCGCCGCCATCCACGCCGCCTTCTCCTCCGCCGAGCGGGCGCAGAACACCACGCAGTTCTCGTCCTTCCCCGCCAGCTCGAAGGCGTGCCGGAGCTCCGTGGAGTCCTCGCGGTCCACGATGCGGATCTTGCGCAGGAAGAACTTCTCCTTGAGGCGGAACTCCGCCCCGCTGCCCGAGCCCGGGAGCCGGGAGCTCTGGTTGGCCTTGCAGCTGATCATCAGGCCGTCGAACAGGAAGTTGTGGCGCTCGTGCTTGGCGCCGGCGCGCAACAGCGCCCCCTCCAGGATGAACTCGCTGCAGCACTGGCCGATGTCCTTCCCCTCCCAGCCGTCGATGCTCTTCTGGATCTCGTTCATGCGCTTGATGGCCAGCTGCTTGCTGCGCACCTGTCTGCTGTACAGCCGGTACATGGGCTCCCTTCAGTGGCCGGCGAGGGAGACGCAGCGATAGGAGAAAAGACAGAGAGGGACGACAGTGAGGAAACGAATCCCCAAGCTCCCTGGGAGCGCCCCCTAGTGGTGAGTGGCTGAACAGCCACAGCTTTGTGTTTGGAAGCTTACCCGGGCTTGCGTCGGGGTAGGTGCTTTGTGTAAATGCGCTCCACGCTGCTCTGAAGGTTGAGGAGGGCTGTGATCGCCTGCTTCAGGCCCTCTCGATCATCCTGGTCCTCACTGCGCTCCTGCAGTTGCTGTTTAGATACAACAATTGAACATTTAATCAGTGTGTGCATTTTTGGTGTGTCACTTGACTAGATATAAAACAAAAACTACTAACAATAAGGTTAATGTTATTATAGTACCACCAATATCACCCACCTGGGTTGAAATATTTCACGTAGTGCAAAAATACATTTCTCCTTAACAACGTGTTGGTTTTGCATTTTAAAATATACTCAAAATGGTATTTGTATTGTTGGTCATTCTCTCCCTGTTATTTCTGAACACAGACTACGAAATACAGTCGCCTGAAGCAAATGGGCCATTTACAATGTAGTCAGTATATATGCACTAATGTACACTAACACAGTGGTCAAGCCAGTGTTATTTTGACATCATTTAGACATATTTAAAATATCAACAGTAAACAGTACCTCAGACCAAAAAACAGTCACTCATCAGGCTAGCCACAACCAACATGAATTGCAACTGAAGTTGTGTATAGATCCAGTTCAGACTTGTTAACAGGCTGGATGATAAGGGACCATCCTGCTGCATGCAAACCTCACCTGTAGCAGCTCAAAGTAGTGCAGGCAGTGGTAGACGGGGACCATCATGAGCTGGGGGAGCACATACTGGACGGCTTCTTTGAAGCCCTCCGCAACCGACTGCACACGCCAGCAAAACACAAGAGGAAAGGAACAACTTTAGCTATACGGGACAGCCAATTAAAATCCATTCAATTTGATCGATTCAAATTAATAAAATCAAGAGGGATTTTTTTACATGAAATATAGAACTTGAATACTAGTATTTTATCACCGAAAGTAATTTAGTACCGAAAAACAGAGTCAAATGCCTTTAGGCTTTTTCCGATGTAAAATGTCTTTTTGAAGTGAGGAGAGAGAGAGAGAGAGAGAGAGAGAGAGAAAGAGAGGTGGGTTAAAGGCAGGGACCAGGGAAACAGGAGAGTGGGCTCTGTCATAGCATCCCATCTAATCCCCATGTCCCTCGGTGACACAGAATCTATACTACACTACTCTGCTGGCTCCACGGAAGCTGCTGGCGATTGATAGGCTGTGGTGAGGAAAGGGACGGGAGGAGAATAAATAGGTCTTCGGTAAATCCAAGTCTCTAACGAGATTACCAACATGCTTTTAAAAACAGATGGGGCGAGCAAAAGGGATTTATTTATTTCTTTATTTTTGATCCATTGATCAAAAAGACGACGTCACGTTTGCCCCTGGTTACTGTCTACTTTACAGTCATTTTGACATCAGGGGCATCAGAGGGATAGATGCACGCATAGCCGAGTCACTGAGAATCCACGCTCCAACACCACATCCCATCCTATCAAAGAGAGTCTTTACTGACGTATTGAACCGAACAAACTCAAGTTGTGCTACTTGGCCATCTAAATGTCTTAGAGTTTATTTTTCGACATAAGATAGGCCTCCAGCCAAAGCCCGTCCCCCTTGCCATCAGCCCCCTCATCTCCAGGACCAGGGGAAAAGAAAAAGAAAAAAAAGAGGCCCTGCTGCCTGTTCTATTTTTAAAAATAGAATGTAATTCACCCACAATTCCAGACACTGCAGAGTGCAGAGGCTGAGTGCCTGACAGACACATCCATCGGACAGAAGGAGGGGTGGAGGGATGGAGGGAAGAGAGACAGTTAAGAGGGATGAGGGGAGAAAGTTGCAGATGGGATGAGACAGAAGATACACACTTGCATTGGGGTAAAGTTTATTTAGAGGGTTTGAGAGTGATAATGGTGGATTCTGAAATGAGATTACCCCAGTGCTTCAATGGTACATAAACAGCTTCAGTGTGTGTGTGTGTGTGTGTGTGTGTGTGTGTGTGTGTGTGTGTTAGAAACAGCCATTACAGAAGTCCCTGTAGGACAACGGCATATGAACTCACATGCACCCCTGTAAGCATTAACTGCCTGGCTGCTACTGGGGCAACATGCTTTTGTAGCAGGACTAATGCATTTGCCTTCACTGCACGTTGAATATCTTGATTAATGGACGAGATAAATGCACACAGGAAATCTTGGGACACAAATCAACTCAGCCCAGCGGAGTGAGAAACAAAGATATTTCTAAGTACTGTGCTGCCGTTTCGTAAATAAACACAGGGTCGATCGGGACAAATCAGGAACCCACTGTTTATGTGGCAGAGGTGGAGGGTGTGTGTGACAAAACCGTACATATGTATGTATGGGACAAACAATATGGACAGTGATATATTTTTAGCTTTTAGCCAATCAATCAAACTAAGTACGCCTTTAGCTGAACTATAGATTATCCTGTTAAGAGACCTTGTAATTCGTCTGCAAACCACCGATTACACAGTACTGTGCACAAGTCAGGGCCCTCTTTCGTTCATTGAATGCCCAATCCAAATGGCCATCAAGCACCAAGTATTTCATTTTTCGTATCGGAAAAAGATGCAGGAAACATAAACTGTATCTTATACCAAATTTCACAAAAAAAAGCATCCAAAATGACATATATTATCAAATCCATCGGTAGTTAATTTGTCCCTCTTTATTTTGTCTGTGCACCCTCCTGACACTGGACTCCCAAAACCGTGCTTTACGTGGTACTGGTAGACCACTTAAACTGCCACCATTAGTTTCCCCTATCACATCACTTCTTAAAACTCCGTGTATCCTAAAGCCTTCTCTCTTAATCGCCACCTTTTAATTAGGTTTTTAGTTAATTTTACTATGTGATTTTGGTGTTTTTTCATTATATAGATATTTGTTGTTATTTCTATTGTAAAGCACCTTGTAACCATGTTTTGAAAGGCACTATATAAACACAATTATTAAAACCATTGTCAGGTAGCACAAATGTTAATGTTTTCTTATCTTTGAGGGACAGAGAGAAAAAAACTAGCTCCCTTCTTGCTTTAGATCTGAAAAAAGTCCACAGGTGTTTCTGTAAATCCTTCCGCAGTGAGAAGACAACTCTGTCAGATAAGATGTGTAGCTGTTAAAATGCCACCGATGAGGCAAATAGACAAAAGGGAAGATCACTTACACTAATCCCGTTATCTTGAGTTTTATTAGGGGCTGACACATCCCCTCAGACGAACACAACATCCTGACTCAACGACCTCAACCCTCAAAATCTCACCAAACATTTTTTGTACTTCAAAGGGCAGCAAAACTGCGCCCCACCATGAAAAATGCGACGCTATTCTTGTTAGGAATGTCCAAATAAAACAATGCTGCAGTGAATGAACTCCACACAGGAAACTGAATATGTCATGGCTTGCCCTTGACAGATACTGCCGTCGGAATTCTCCGAGCAACTTGGCTTCATTCGAACCAAAACTCTGTACATGCATCATGCCTGCTAGCAACACAAACATGAACCATCCGTTTCTAAGGCTGCGAAAATGTAAATAGCAGATATGACTGAATTTTTTTATAACTAAATGTATTATTATTATCAAAACGATGATCACATTCTTGGTATGACAAAACTTTAAATAGAAGATGGGAGGAAATGCACATGCAACTTTTTTAACTGGGACCTGTTCTGTGGTGATGTGTTGGCCCGGTCGTACCTGGAAATAGAGGCCAACGGTCGGTCGCGCCATCAGGTTGTTGAAATGCTCGTGAAACTGTCTGGTGAGGATGTCCTGAGACAGGGTCTCGTAAGGGTCAAAGGCCTGCTCCTGTGGAGGGTCACACGGGGAAGAACATCGATCAGACAGGCCGGTTAGAGCGGCGCGCGCGTCATAGGTGATGCGTTGGACATCCACCACAGTGTTACTGAGGTGGCTTAAAGAGTGTGGGGGTGAAGGCGTGAATTCACAGGAGATGGGGATGCATCCACGGGAGCTGGAGGATGGGCGTGACGGAGGTGTTCCGTACCTCAGCCAGGTCCTCGAAACAACTGCCGACCAGCGGATGCGGACTCCCGTCAGCCGTCATCTCCACGGCATCCTCGATGAGGCCGAGGAGTTTCACCGTCAGCTCGTGGATGTCGAGTATGTTGCTGAAGATCACCTCCACATCCTGCACAAGGAGGACACACGGTGGGACAGGGAGACCAGAGTTAATGTGAACTCATCATTAGTCCTCTATAGTGTCAAGAAACAGAGAGGGGAGACTGGTAACCCACACCTTGGCAACACTCAAATGTTGATTAGAACAGTTTTCCATTGGGAAATCTGATGATCAACAAAAATTACGAGATCACAGTTGTGGATGATTAAACATTTTTATTTGAGTTTTTTTCCAAGTCTCCACCATCCTTTTGGGATGTTCTTGAATTTCGTTTTCCTGTTTAGCTAGAATGACAAACATTTCCCTGGAAAATGATGGAGTATAACTATCTAGACAAGTCGGGACAACTCCGGGACACATGGAAATGAGGAAAAAATCTAAAATAGTGACCTGCTCCTTAAACTGAACTGTGAGACACGAGAGGCGAGAGATTTCGAAGTTGGAAAACAAAGGCAACAAAGAAGGCCGGAAAAAATGTTTTGTGTGATTTGTTTGCAAACGTGACATTATCACATTTCAAACGATGACAAAATGATTACTTGGAAATGGAACGGCATTGATTCATTATCGGGGGGAGGGGGAGGTACCAACAGACTTTGGTTCCCTCTCACGATGTCGTCACTTTCTCATCACCTCCCCAAGCCATTTCTGACACCGAATTTCTTCAGACATAATTGAGGTTGCAGACGTTGTTACCGTTTCAACATAATGATAGGTTTGATATTCCATACGGGGCCGAGAAAGGTTTCAGCCATCACCCAAATGCTTACGCTAACCCACCCAACCCAAAATATTCTCCACCACAGCAGCCCGTAAACCCTCAGCTATCCACTTGTTGCGTCTCAGCACGGAGAGCTGAGAACAAAATTAAGAGTGTTTGGATAACGTCTATAGGGTGAGGTTAATTTAAAATAGCGTTGGTCAGCCCAGCACATAGCCCACTGGTGTTTAACAGTATTTGGGGTCAAACATGTTTACCGTGAAAGGAATAAGACTGGCAACTGTTAAATGCTTAATTAGGTTACAATCTACAAAGCCTACTTATACTTTGGCAAGATAAATTCTGAGCTGGCAGTTTCTTGGGTTTTACTCCTGATCTTTCGATGTAACCCTGGAATGGCTCTGAAATGTTTTTTTTTTTTTAACACGTAATTAAACAGAGATTAGAGAGCTGGGAGCTTTGTGTGAGGCACCAACCGGGCCTTTAGCTTTAAATCGCCAGATCATTCTCACCTGGGGAGTGAAGATCTTATTGTTGGACACAAAGTGATGCCGGAACACTTTGATGATGAGGTCGAGCTCTCGCAGGTACTGCCGCTCCTCCGCGATCTCCAAGCGGACCAGGTCGTCGTAGGTGAGCTCTCCAGAGGAGGAGGGCTCCTCAGTGCACTGAGACACCAAGCCAATGTCCTCCTCCTGCTCAAACATGTCCATCAACACCTAAACAGGCAGGCAGGCAGGCAGGCAGACAGGCAGGGAGACAGACAGACAGACAGACAGACAGGCAGGCAGGCAGGCAGGCAGGCAGACAGACAGGCAGGCAGGCAGGCAGGCAGGCAGGCAG
>JAVQJS010100205.1:0-15210 GCA_036024795.1 Galaxias rostratus
GGCAGGCAATTATCCCAACGAGGAACCACACGAGGGGAGAGGTCAGGTTCTGAAACAAGAGGGAAGGTAACTACACACACAAAACAAACATTTAACAAAGTTGACGAGACATGACATATGACCATGTTTTTAAAAACAATTATCATTATTAACCATTTTGAAATACTGCAGTTAATTGCAGTGGTCAAACTAAAAGCAGCTATTTGAGCAACGTAAACAGTACAGTGGGATGCGCCGGCTGCCTTTTCTGAACTTCCTTCAAAAAGTTTCTATTGTGTGATGGTACCAGAGTGGAATGCGTTCAGTGACTCATTAGGCAGTGGAGTATGCAATCACACAAATGATGCAGTGACTGTCATTAGTCTTCTTCCACCTCACCGAGGCATTAAGACCTCCTGTCTTAATCTGCCCTAAGCTGGTGAGATGCACTTAACTACAGAGGAATCAGGATTGTATCTTGGAGGAACACAGTCATAATCCCCTTTTGCCCTCTTCACTGTAAACACATCTTCCTTGTCTGGGGGCATGGACGTTAGCATGTGTTCCTGATTTTTGCATAGAACAGTAGTGTTTCCAAAGGTTGTTGCTGAACCCAGCAAGGTAGAAATAAGGAAGACTTGGCTGCTGAGAGAACTTTGGGGCACTATGGTTTCCCTATAGGATTCAAAGAGATGGACTTGACAGGTGCCATGTCTATTTAGAATGCCATGCGCTAGCATAGTAGGACGGTGGGGAGTCAGGCCCGTGGCGGCTCTGCGTGGACTTGGCCGTACTCGGGCCCTGATGTGGCAGCGGATACAGGGAGGGCTCCAGTCCTGCCAGCGTGGTGAGGGTTACCAGGCTCCAGGTACCTACAACGATGACATTCAGGACAGTGAGGTAATGCCATTCACCTTAATCAGCACTGTCGTTTAGATTTTTATTATCAATTGAGTTCACACTGACACAGAGGTTGAAAGGTTTGAGGTGACGGGTGTATTGTTAAATCAAAATAAAAATTGATCCAAACTTAATTACATTTTGCATGTGAAAACTAAATTATTGACACAATGATATTTGCATAGAGGCAATGGTAAATTCTGACCTGAAAATCAGATGACACATTCTATGCATTGTGCTTAACTAAAAAAACGTAAAATTGCGAGGGGCCATTTTTGTCCCTCGAGTGCCAGCATTCTATTTTAGGCAGCATTTCCTGTCTCTTCTAGACTAAGAAGATTAGATACAGTTCACAACATGTTGGGTCCACAAATAGGTTATATACACTCATCACTCTCAAGTCTAGAGCATTGGTTTTGACGCACAGTCATGTTTCTACTTAATTCGATTCACATTATAAAGAAATTACTATCAATGATTATGAACAATAAGTAACATCTCTCAAACTTGTGAGAGCAATTTCCTAGAACGTGATCTGGCACGGGCTTGTTAGAAGCCTGTTTAATTCTCAGTAATGCTAATGCTAAAGTAATAATACATCAAGATTTCCACTGACTTGATGTTGTAACTAATTCAGATTTACTATTCATAGAGCTAAAGAGTACATTACAAAATAAAGAGTTATTTAAAGTAGTGCAGTGCAGGAAACAGAGGTGACACTAACTCCAACTCCAACACTAACCAGGAGGACTTGGGCAGGGTAAAGGTCATAAATGTGAAGATTATTCTGCATGGTTTGCATGGCACAATATTGTCAACATTTCGTTATTTAATACTCTAGAATTCAGACACTACATCTGTTTATGTCGAGTCATGGGTGAATTTTGGTTTAAGTGCAATAATACCATACAATAAACTATATTGCTCCATAGTATATAATTGGCCCTGAGAGGCCAACATAATGCAACTTCAGGAAACACTTGCAAATGGACAAAACACAAGAAAACATTGACATAAATTTGACAATACATGCACAGCAAAATGCGCTGCAATGTCAGTCATTGCTGAACACATTGCAAACACAAAAACACAACACATGAAAGAGATGCGCTGTAAATACAGGCATCAAGGGAAATATTTCCAGGGGACACCTTAAAGTGACAAGGATAGCACAAAAACAAAGGACATCCGTTGTGTTCTGTATTTGCAGCCGTTTCTGTGATGTGTTGTGTTTTCCCGCTCACAGCGTGTTTGTGTTGTGTTTTCAGTACTTGCAGCAAGTGTTTATATTGTGTAACATGTTTTTGTATTCGCAGTGCATTTGTGCAATGTGTTCTGTAATGTCTGACTTTGCAGTGCATTATCTAAATGCTGCGCATGTATTGTCAAATGAATGTCTGTATTTTCTTAATATACTTGGGTTTTGTCTATTTGTATGTGTTTTCTTAAATTTGAATAATAATAATAATGTGTGTGTTTCCTATAATCCCAAACAAAGTACTGCAATTAATGTATAACAATACAGGCCCCTTATTTGGGCAGGACCTTAAGAGGACATTCGATTGTGTGTGGTCATCATCATCCCTCATCTGGTGATTTTTCGGATTTGTGTGGGAGTTGTGTCTCACTGAGTCTGTCTCAATTACTATCTGATGAGTGATTTTACTCTCAAAATATATTAGTTGACTCATATGTACAGTATATCACCAATTAACAGCATACATTGTCAATTAACAATTTCCTTCCAGAAATCCAACTGGTTTTGCATTTCCACAGCATAAGCAAGTGTTAAAAGAGTTTCTATACACGCTGTTGAATGTTTATTTGCTTATTGGCATTATAGTACCTCTCACACTTCAGTTTAACAAATTCTTTGAACTCTCTATATCTCTCTGTAATTTAGCCTATCAACTCAAGGGGCCAATGAATCAAGTTTAAGATTTACATCCAAACAATTATTGGTACTCATTACTTCACCAAATAATTTAGCAATCATTGTGTGCCAACGGAAGGGAAGCAGCCTCACCTCCCCATTACATGTCTGCCTTTAATAAATCACTAGGTATGAGATTCAGCACTAACAATTTCAAACACATACACTCATACATGCAGATGAACAACAAATTATTAGATTCAGTCTGACATTTACAATGACATTTTTAATCAATACTGGTTGACACAAGAAAATTAATCGAAGTGTATCATATTAAGGACAAACAGAACCAACTAGCATTATAAAATAAGATTACTTTGTTATGCAAGACAACCAGAAAAACTCCATTTGATGTATATTATAGTGTCAATAGATACAAAGATAATTGTTTTTTACAGCATCACCGTCATCATCGCCATTAAGATCTCGTTATAAGACAGAAATACCAAAATGGAAGATGTGGTAAAAATGCTTTGATTTTTATTTCCCATTAGTCTGCAGCAAAAGAAAGTCTCTGAAAAGAAAGCCGTTCTGTGAATGCCAATGTTCCATCCAAAGATGCCTGCTCCAAAATATACATCATCCGACCTCAATGGCAACATTTGGATTTTCATTTGCTAGATGACCTTGTCTTGACACTCCAAAGCCCTTTTTGTAAGCGGACGACGTCCATGTGCTCTGGGATTGGTGATGGCCACTTTACACTCTGCCGGCCTACAGGACGTTGTTGTGGGAGGGGAGTTTGAGGTTGCGCAACACAGACACAGGGGAAGGTGTTAAATGAAGAGACAAGAAGAACGTCACATGTTCCTGTCCCTTGGGGGCACTGAGTGAGTGGTCACTTAGGGAGCGCCCTACTTTAGATCAGGCACTTTCTCACCAACAACATCAGGTAGTTATTCATTGGGAGAGGAATGGTTGGATCACGGTCCAATTTCTCTTTTGGATGAGGAGAAGTGAATGCACCAGTCAACTGAATACATTTGTAATAAGTAATTATTATTTAAATGGTTTTGAATGGATCACAGCTGCATACATTAAACAATTCAGCTGCTGTTACAACAGAAAAAATCCCCTCCTAGGAATTATTCTAATGGGTGAACAAATCTAGTCTATACAGATCTTCCTATTCTTTTTGTAGAGGAAAAAATCTGCAATGAGCGGCTTCAGCAAAGTATGTTGGTTACTACCTGTAATATGTAATGTATTTTTTGCATGACAAAGTAAAATCTGAAACTTGATAACCTTGCCTGATAAAGGCATTTTAGGAAGTTGGTGCATTTGGTGTTGGATTAGTTTGTAAAGGTGTCATTGAGCACCAATAGAGTGCCATCTAGTGCTAACATAGTTAAAGACTAATAGGAGTACCAGCCAAGATTGATTTGAAATGCGGATAAGGTTGGAAATCCCTTAAGATATTATCATTAAGCATTTGTGCTGTTGCCATTACAACATAACTGATGAAATGTTGTAAACTATTAGCCGCATAAAAGACTCACTCATGTACATATTCTATTGACAATGCTTGCTAGTTTTAAGGTAATGGCTTTCATAAAATATTTGAGGTAGTTTCAGTCCACAAAGACTTGAGTTAATTTGTTTTTATTTTATGAACAGGGTCACGTTAAAAAGGGCCTATGGACAGTGCAGCAAAATGTGGTGTTTTTTTTATCCTGCAGATGGCAGTATTGTGTTCTCTAAGATTTCCAATAGGAATTTTGTGCCCAAAGTCGGGTGCCCACTTAGTCAAGCTCATGTCTCATTAAATTAAATCATAAATTAAATATGTCAGGAATTAAAAAAATTACTTCCACTAGGTCTCCTGTATTTGAAATCAATCTCTGAAAATATTTAAAATATTTGCCCATGTGTTTCATGTGTGAGCGCTAGTTTCAGCACCATGGACAGCGCTCGGCCTACTGTAAGTTCCTCCATAGGCTGTTTAAGAGCTCACAAGGGTAGTTCACTCATGAGAAATCAATGCACTCATGACAATTTGATGTATTTCATTGGTGGACTTGTTCGTATGCTTTTAATTAAATTATTGACAACTACTTAATATTTTGTACACTGTTAGATCGTCCTTTGTCATTATTTGTTGATGAGATTTGTTGGGCAACACAACAGGGACTGAAAGCTGCAGTTGGATGTGCAAAATAAATCTCTGGCATGTAGGAGCTTACGCTTTCACTACTACTACTTGCATGGATACGCATGCGCTTTGACATAAAGCAGCCGGTCGGAAAAAAAGACTTAAGCTAACGGATGTAATCAAGGCAAAGAATTACCTCTTCTCTCTGGGCATACATGGTGAAATTGTGAGTATTAGTAGCCAATGCTGTTCTTTTACACGGGGAATTCCGTGTTTGGAGCATATTAAACCTTTTACTGGTATTCACATTTTAAATGGCATGTCACTGTGTTTCTCCAGCCTGGTGGGAATTGACCAAATATGTATTTTCGATGGTTGTCCATGGTGATGAGGCTGTATGGTAGCTGTTATTCGTGGTGGTGGCACTTTCCATTGATGAGATGTGCACTATCTGTTATGTTAAGTTTTGTCGACTAATAGCATGCCTCACATTTAAATTTGGTTTTTTAATTTGAAAATAAAATTCAAAAGCACTTTCTACTCCATGTATGTTTTATTCTGCTCTAATTGGAATAATGATGCATCTAGAGCTATGGTGGATTTTCCTTGCGCTACACCACCCCCACCCCCATTTTATCATATAGCTATTAAAGAAAGCCATATCGTATTTGTCAGCTCCGAAAAAATAGCCTACACGACACAAAATACACAGGCTAGCCTACTTATTTTATTGATATGCTTAAATCTCACTGAGTCGTTAATTGTTTCCCTTTTAGAATTGAAATGCCTTTGTATGAACTCAAATGTTTTTGATAAGCGTACTGCGTTAAACGTTATAAAGCTTGCAAGCTGCGCCTTCAGGGTTCCCCTCCCATGTAGCAAATCTTCTGTCATTTCTAAAGCATCGTTTCTTGAGTCAGGTAGCCTAATGTTGCCGCGAGTCGACAGCATTAATATTGATGGATAATATGGTTTGATTTACCAATGACTAGTGTTGACTGCTAGACATCGAATGTGTTAAAAATCATAATGGAAAACATTCAAAACATTTGGGCCTCCTCTGAGTGCATATCCGACCTTAAATTATCTAGCTCACAAACTGTTAAGCCTGGTATGACCATGAGAACATATTAGGAGTGGCAAATGGTGAAACGTGGCAAATTGCTTAACATGTCACGCCTCAATATTTACAGTATATTCACTCCCAATGAACTACATCCACTCTTTTTTCCAAACCTATTAATAAAAATGCATGCTATACTACTCAAATAAAACACAACAAGCAAAATAATATGTTCAGCTTCTAAGAAGCTGCCACTGACTTCTGATTAATTTGAGCGAAGTGAGTTTGCTTAGCCTCTCTGTAAGATTCCACAAAAAAGGAACACAGACTTGTTCTGGACTAACCAACATAGCTGTGTTCCTCTAGCATCTGCTGTGCCATGAGTGCAAACAGAAGAGGACATCCTGTCGGTTATCGTCGTTCATTTTTAGTTCCGTTTTTTGTCACACTTCTCCATCCTTGCCCGTCTTTCCCATAGCCCATGGGATCAGAGCGGATGGAGATGCGAAAGAGGCAGATGTCGGTGCAGCAGGAGTCGGTGGCGGTGGTTACTGCACCGGCCCAGCAGGACCAAGGGGGCCCGACCAACCAACGCGGCTCCAATGCCTGCTGCTTCTGCTGGTGCTGCTGCTGTAGCTGCTCCTGGTAGGGTGTCACCTCCCGTCGCTCAGCCCTCTTCATGTTCCAGTTCTCCCTCAGCAGGGCCAGGGACGTAGCTCACAGGCCAGACGCATTTTGAAATACCTCGTCAGGCTCCTGTTAATCGTGCTCTGAGCGGGTGTCAGTGCTTGCTCAGCATTGATCTGGTGGAGTAATGTGTCTGAGGCCATCAGTATAAGGCACACTATTACTTCCAAATAGAAATGTAACTTCTGTACAATCGCAACAGTGCTTTCTGAGATCTCAGTCCTCAAAGCCCCATGCTCTAAATTATATTCACATGTTATTTAATATAATGCAGAAGAACAGTACGGTGATGGTAAATATTGAAAACTCGTTTGACTAATGAATCAACAAAAACAAACTCTGGCCGGAACGTGCCTTCTTTGTACACTATTTTTGAACCTTTTATTTCATAATATGTTTTGCAGGCTACCATTTGTACTACATTTCAGTGTGATTTTTAGGAACGAGGACAGGGAAGATAGAAGCCCGCATGGGTCGCACGATGCCAAGACGGAAGGCAACGGAGACTGTGAGGACAGGTAAGTCAAATGTATGAGCTGCACTTTAAAAGAACGTGTTTAAACCCGAGATGGGTTTTGCGATTGGCTAAGCAAAATCTGTCTTGAACCTTGTGCGACCCCTATGCTTGGCACATAAATTAAACATGAATGTGGCCTTTCTTGTACATATCTTACATCCAATATAATGACAAACTCCTTTTTTTACATTTCATGTCTGCTCATTCAAACCCATATCAAAGACGTTTTCACCAATCTCTCCGATCTCCCATAAACCTATACGTAGAATGCATGACTTATAAAAGTTACATTTGTATTCAGAGCTACCAATATAATGCATGACGTTTGTACACAAAGAACACAAAGATTTTGTGATATGTGTATTTCCTTTCCACCTGGAATGCAGTCCAAAGCCAACGTTGGAAGAGGTGCGTACATGGGGCCAGTCGTTTGACAAGTTGATGGCCTGCCCTGTGGGGAGGAACGCCTTCCGGCAGTTTCTACGCACCGAGTTTAGCGAGGAGAACATGCTCTTCTGGCTGGCTTGTGAGGAGTTCAGCAAGGAGGGCAACAAGAGTTTGATTGAAGAGAAAGCCAGGCTCATTTACGAGGACTACGTCTCCATCCTCTCACCCAAAGAGGTTGGACAGCAAAACACCAACCTATTTAAAATACCTTCTTCTAGGGTTGACTAATGTTGCCTAACTGAATTTTTTCACTATATATGTAATATATATATAGATAGATAGATAGATAGATAGATAGATAGATAGATAGATAGATAGATAGATAGATAGATAGATAGAGAAATATAGATATAGATAGAGATCGATTAAGCGGATTGTACCTTTTTCATGTGTAACTTAATGTCATCTCTGTTCTGTAGGTGAGCCTGGACTCCCGTGTACGAGAGGTGATCAACAAGAACATGCTGGAGCCCACGTGCCACACATTTGACGATGCCCAGCTTCAGATCTACACGCTAATGCAAAGAGACTCATACCCTCGGTACATGAACTCTCAAGTCTACAAAAATCTGCTCAATGGTCTCTCAGAGCAGTCCCCAGAATCTTAGGAAGGCAAAAACCTGTGATCATTTCATCCTTATCAACCCTTTCTCACACCCCAACTCACTCTGATTTATTATTCGTTTCATAGTGCGTGTAGAGTAGAGTTAGTTGCCTGGGCCTCCAAACCGGGCCCTATCCCAGGGATCTCAGTGCTACGGCGATCTGCACCTGACCGACTACACTCAGGTCTCCCACTCTCCCGAGGGCTCGATACCACAAGCACTGCTACAGATCAACATAGCAAAACACTCCAAAGGAATACGAAAACATTTTAGTTGGGTTTTATGTGGTTCGGTAAAAATAATATCTGTTTTATTTGTGTTGAAGCTTTTTTTTTTTTTATATATATATATTATTATTATTATTGTCTGTTATTGTGGTTAATTTTGTACAATTGTTTGGAGAAAAGGATGCCTACTGTGGGCTATACATTTTGTAAATAGCAAAAGATAGGGAATTGTGGCAATCAGTGGAAAGTGCCCAGTTCTATTTACTGCGTTTGAAAATCAAAGCTTGAGTCAAAGCTATGTCAGCTATACTTGCGGGCAGCTCTGTGGGGTACTGTATAATTTACATTGGTTTTCAACTTGTTTACCTCACAGTTTGGTACCTGTAACAGTGACTTGGCAACTCCAGTTGTGACATCTTCACCATTCTGCTAAATGTCACTATTTTTGAAGAAACTAAATATCTAAAATGATCAGCAATAGCTCTTAATTATAACAGAGTGCAATATGATCTTAGAATTAACTAAGAACAGTCATAGGCCGGAAGGTAGAAATTAACCAGACTAAGTATTTTTGGCACTGAATATCAGATTTTTGAGACAAATGTACAGTAATCCCCACAATTTCACATGGATGTTGTTATCAAATATTACATTTGCGATGTGTACTTAACCAGTCTGAATCTAAAGAACAGTATTTTGTATTTAGTGTAAATTGCCAACATTTAAATACCAGCAAATACGTTGTATGTTAAAATAACCTATTATAAAGCAATAGGCTAACAACATACAAACTACAGAATACGTATCAGTGAGTGCTTCTAAAATATGTGAATTTTCTGAAAGTACTTCGATGTTCGGACAGCGGGAGAATATTTTAATATTACTAATGCTAAATGCTCTAAAAGAACAAAACACAATGTGAACATTTCTTAATGCTAGCTAGACCAATGGCTTATAGTAATAATGTCAACAGTTCAAAATCCACCCCTTCATTAAAATTAGTTGAAAGCAAAACACTACAATGGGGTCAGATTATGTTAGAGGTGACACCAAAGCAACCAAGTAAACTGTGTTCAAATTTTGTTTTTGTTTTGTTTGAACTATTTATATGACTGAAATTGGAGTTGCCAAGTGTTAAACATATTTTATATATCGGTTAGCTTTAGTTCAATTGTTATGTTGCCTCACAAACATGTCACTCAAAGACAAGATCCTCACCTGGGGAAGTGCCTTGACATTCAATTTTGTGATATCTCTCTCATAGGCAACTGTTGTTTGAAAACGCTTGCCATGTGGATGGTTCAACATATAAGTCACGATCCTGAAATTGTCCTTCCTTCTTGTTGGCCAACTCAGTTGTTGCATGTTTTATTTCATTCCTTATTGAAGACAACATATGTCCCTTCTGGTAATGCTACCAGACAATATTATAGAGATTATAAGAAACGTACAGGCCTTTGTCCATCAAGGACAATGAATAGGGTGGGTTCATCCAAACCTGTTTGCCAAACAACGTGCATCTGGTGGTACTTGTCTTCAAGTAAACTTTCTTGATATGTGCAATTTGAGCTGATGGATTGACCACATAGATCAACCTCAAACACAGTCTAAGCCAATGGTTTGGAGTGACACTGCCTATAACTTCTTCTGTTTACTATATGAAATGTGTTATTTTACGGTAAGAATACATTTTTAAACAATAATGTGAATGTTTACAGTATACCGTTTAGTTTTATTATGTTATTCTCCAAGAAAATAATAATCTGTGGGCATTTTCATTTAAGAAAAAAAAATAAAGCACAATAATTTTACTGACCTGAGGTTTCTAGCATAATGTGCAGTATTTAAATCTTAACCCATGTCAAAAGAATAGCCAAAACGATAGTGGGCATACATGGGGGAAAATTAGGCTTAAAGATTGAATTCCATTCACAGTAAATATATAACGTTGTAAATGTCTTCCATATTTATATTAGGAGCTTTTTCTAGCAAATATTTGTTCCCCTAGGTTGCCTAGTAAGCAACTGCATGAGAGAGCACAGCTGTCCCTCTTCATCGATGTAGAGTGGATGCACCTGGAAACATCACAAAGGATCAGGCACAATTGGATCCTCTGCAGTTTAACCAATGGCTTATCTTGCCCCCAACAATTAATATGCAAAGATATTAGTATTCATTAGGATTATAGTCTGCCTCAAACAGGAAATACAGGTTTTATTACAAGACAAAATCTTTCACGTAAATAATAAAAATAATAAAAAATCATGGGAAAAACTGTTTTGCCTTCATGATGATCAAATTGAGGGAACAAAGGCAGAAGTGAAGATTTTTAATAAGAATATTCTTTTTACCTATTTACATCCTTGAACTGTAATTAACATATCTTACTGAGGTGTAGGATTAATGTCTGACACATTCACATAGTTTAAGACACAATCATTTTTTTTATCAAATGGATTACATTTTATTGGTAATTAAATAAAATATCGCTGTGGGCAAACCAAGGTAGATCATAACCTGTCCAAAAATGTTAAAACTACATATAAAAAAATAATAATAAAAGAAACAATGAAACACAACAAGATTGATCGTTTTCTGATAGACATAGCTAAAAAAAAATAATACAAAAAAAGTCTGAACACAACGATGGATCTGGGTCTATGAACAAGAGATTGAAAAACGGTGGTGAGAGAGTCATTATGTGGCAAGTTGCCCACCAGGTACCACATAACACAAAGTTCCAATCTGTGGTAGAGACAGATTTCTGGTCTGGGAATAGCTGGAGAGCTGCTTCTCTAAATTCCAAAGATTTTCCAGGCAGATTCAACAAAACTGAAAAAGAGAATAGCGTTTTTGGTAAGTTAGATAACAGATTTGGACATGAATGGAAATAATTGTCTCTAGTGAAGCGATAATGCACTAACTCAAAACTATATCAAAAACAAAATCAACGAGACAGTTGTTTCACTTAACACCACAAACAATATATTTGTTCAGAATAATCCGACTCGCATGTATATTGAAATATGATCATTGCATATTTACAAAATATAGTAGAAGAAAAAGGATAAATGGGTTAAAAGTCAAAAGTCAAAACAATTACAATGAATAATCATAACAGCTTAAGTAACAGGAGGACAGACAAACCTCCCATATCTAAAGAGACTACCTACAACTACTCAAAATAAATTAATTCTCAAGGAGGTTGGTGGGGACAACATAGGGACAAGATTGTTGGGTTGTTTCAACATGACAATCCCACACTATAGACGATAAGGTCCACACAAAGACACTTTTTCCAGATGGATATGACCTGAACTTGACTGGCCTTGGACTGCGGCCAGAATTAAACGCCTTTGAACAACTTTGAGATGAATCGTAAGGGTGACTGCATGTCACTGGCTAAGCCAAGCTGGACTAACGTTCCTAAGTCTGAATCTTTGAAATTTGGCCCCATCTAGTGGAATGCCTTCCCAAAAGAGCTTGACAATAAAAACATGGTGAACCAATAAACGTGACAAGTGTAATTTACCTTCCACCTATTTCCACAATCATTGCAGAAGACAAACGTTGTCATAGGCTCATCAGCACTGCGTGTCTGGACCTGTCAAACAGTCACATCAAGTTATTACAAAAAGAAATAGATTCATAGCTGAGCATTGCTCAAATATCAATAATAAAAATATCAAGAAATTGGCATTATAAAATAAAGAGTGCATGCATCAATCAATACAAACGAAAGTGACTTCATAAAAGATAGACAAGCAGCTTTTGAAAAAGAATGAAAACGAGTCAGTCTTATGTCAGCTTGAGGCTTGGTGAGACCCATATCGATAAATGTGACTGTGCAACAGTGCGATGTCCATACCTGTGTGTATGTACACTTCTTGCCCTTGCATTTGCCACAGGTAAATAGATCAGTTATGGTGCCGCCAGTGGTGGCCATCTGGTGGTCCCGGACAGCCTCTTTGGTCAAGTTCTTCCTCATCTCTTTCAGCTCGTCACTGGCCATCTCCTGCATGAACAAAAGCATGACCAGTGTTTGGATAACAACTCCAACTCCAATCATAGCCATTCTTGAAAAGATGTAGCCCCCATATAAGGATCTGATCAAATATCAGAAAATCAGTGAAACATACATTTTTTACTGAAATTCACTCCATATTGCCGTAAACACATGATGTGTGTCCTGCATTTCTTTTTGGAGCCATAGATGTGACCGTTTCATTCTGGCAGTTAATAGACTGTTCCAGCCTACCTCTGCAGTCATCTTGGCCATGCGCTCCGGGGATACGTTCCCACACAGCACAGTCCTCCTCAGGTTGGGGTTCTTCACGTCCTTCAGGTTGGCAATGCGGCTGCGTACGCGGTTCTTGTATTTCATGTCCGTGTTCTTGAACTCATTGAACACACGTGCCAGGAGGTCAAGGAACATTGTGTCCTGTGAAGACCCACTTCATCTTAACAGCCTGGGCTTCCCATCACCCCCCTCGCATTCTCCCGCACACATTCAAACTCACCAAATTGCCAATCAATCAGTCCATTAAAAACATTCAGAGAGAAAAAGGATATATTCTTCGATCTGGGCTCCGAGTTCATCACAGTCCGCACCAATTGCAATATGGTCATCTGGAGGAATTAGGGGCCGGAGAATGAGACACTGCTCTTAGCAATTGAAAACAACCACCCAGGACCATGAGTAGACCAAGATTATTTGAAAAGAGAAACAAAAGCAGGTCTTGGTCATCATCCTATTTAGACCCGGCATACCTCCGGTTTGAAGTGCTGCACACAGCATCTCTCTGCACTTGATCCTAACTGAGTCGGAGGTGGTGGGGGCTCGGGGGAAGGTGGCAATGAGTGTGTTGGACGTGACCTCTGCTGGCTCGCTCTTGCTGCTTGAGTTACTGCTGGAACTACTGAGGGAAGAAAGCTAAATGTTATGTGGTTGTTTGCTACCATAAATGTATTTGCAAACTGATGTAACATATATTGCTTGCCTTTTAGAACTTTTCCTTACCCTTCCTCTTTTGGCTCTGGACTTCCCTGAGCGGGAGAGACAACAGGAGTGGTTTGCTCTTTCCTCTTCTCATCTGAAGAGGATTTATCTCCCCCTCCAGGTTCATCTAGAACACAGTAAAACATGATAAAATTATATAAGAAAGAGAAAGCTCCATAAGCATCCACTGATAAAATACATATTTTTTCTCACCAAGAACAGAAATGCCATTTAGACATTTGTTTAAATATTGTATGTGATCCAAACCGGGGTATGTATTTTGTTTCCACGTAAACATATAAGCACAAGAAAGAAGAATATATAAACATTGACAAGGATAGTATTCACCCAAAAGTTTCTTCCAGGACTTAATCAGCGATTTTGCTAGAGATGTGACCTCGTCGTCTGTGCTCTGCTTGCGGATAGCATTTACCGACATCCCGATTCTGGTGGACTGAGGGGAGAGAAGTTGCTTCAGTGCCCAGCCAGTGTTATAAAAGTTAGGTCAGATTCTAGAGATGTGTTTACTGGCAAAGGTACCTGGAGCAATTCAAGCGTCATGGGGACGCTCCTGAGCTCCTTCAATAGATCCAAGGCACCCGACTACAAAATAATTGAAAACAAAAACAGATTTAAAGAAGGGGAGGAGGATATGTATGCTACTGGAGGGGAAAGGGGGCGTTACAATAACATTTGCTTTGATCAAAAGTTACCCGGTTTTACACCAACGTTACATAGTTAACTTAAACCTATCTTTCTGGTAATCTAGGTAAGATGGCATGGGTAACTATAGGTTTGCATTTTATTTTTCAATAGTTAGCAACCTAGCTTGACAACGTTAGTCATCGTGCTTACCCAATAGCTATAATGCTAGGCTAACAACATTGCTTTGACGCCAGTGTTGCTTGTCAACACCAGTGGCATGGTTATTTACTAATATAAGTCCCTGTGTTACAACAATACGTTTACCAACAACAGTAAATACTTCAAACTACATCATATTTTAAAACGTATGTAACTTTTTACCTATCTAACCAGCAATCTAACTGGAGAACTGACAAGCTAACGTTACAGTACCCATAGCCATGGCATAGGACAATTAGCTGAAGCTACCGGCGCTACTGGGTTACGATAATAGGAGACGTGCATTCATTCAGAACACCTCCTCACCCCGCTTTTCTTCTGCGCCATTTTATCCATCTTCTTCGCAATTCTAATAATCTCATCTTCTTCTTTTTTACCCATATTGAATGATTTTCAATAAAGAGTCAAACAGAGTAATGGAAAACAAAAATAATTTTCTACAAGAAACACCACGCCACTATATCTACACCCAGCAGTAGCTTGCAGCTTGGCGGATCACACATCCGACCCGCTGTGGTGAGTCAGACCAGACTAGCTGATCAACGAGTTTGTGAATTGTCAGTCGAAAACCGACTAGTATGGCCTACTCATTCCATTGGTCTCAGGGCTCTAGTCTGTAAAGTAACAATAAACTCATACAGAATTCAAGAAAGACAATGTTTTTTTCAAACCCTATCGTAATGTTCTACAAAAGTCAACACATTGAGAGTAATAAATAAAGGAATTGGATTCAAAAACGCTAGATGGCACCCTTGCTAGTATAGTTAAGTATAGTTTCAGGTTTATTGCAGACAGCAAGTTTTCGTTTTGTGTCTTGTGATTTTTATCTTTGGGCTTTATTGATCACGCCTACTTCAAACATGTTTAAAGATAATCAAATTGTCTATTTGATCGATT
>JAVQJS010100210.1:0-16995 GCA_036024795.1 Galaxias rostratus
TCTCTTTCCTCCCTCCCCTCCTCCATGTCCCTCTTCTCGCTCCCCGCCTCACTCTCCTCCCTCCCCGCCTCATTCTCCTCACTACCCTTCTCACTCTCCCTTAACTCGCTCCCCACCTCCCTCTCCCTCTTCTTGCTCCTCGCTCCCCGCCTCCCTCTAATCACTCCCTACCTCCCTCTCCTCGCTCCTCGCTACCCGCCTCACTCCTTGTCCCTGTAGGATACAGGAGCTTAGGGACCTGGGGGAGCTTTCCCC
Organism: Galaxias rostratus; assembly: GCA_036024795.1. Lineage (NCBI taxonomy): Eukaryota > Metazoa > Chordata > Actinopteri > Galaxiiformes > Galaxiidae > Galaxias > Galaxias rostratus. Next base: position 256 of record JAVQJS010100210.1, read on the forward strand.
TCACTGGGACAACCTGAGGAAGGAGATCATCTCCCGTTACTTTCAGGTCATCACCTCCAACCAGGAGACCCTGGCAGAGCTGGACAAGATTAGTGGTATGTTGAAAAATGCACAAGCGCGCACACACACACACACTCTCTCTCTCTCTTTCTCTCTCTCTCTCTCTCTCTCTCTCTCTCTCTCTCTCTCTCTCTCTCTCTCTCCCCGCCACCGTCCCACCCCATCTCCCACAAACACGCACAATTCTTCTCTGCTAAATTGGTTCCGTTGCGTCCTGCTTCTCAGATATATGAGGTACCCTTGACAAACCCCGTTCTCATGAATATCCTTGTTGTGATGTGGTGATTTTGGGTTTCTGTTTACCACACAGACAAACTTTCCGCTGTGACTGTGAGCAGGGCTCATTGTGTCCTTGGTTGCATAGCAAAACCCTAATTTTTCTTTCTCTTCGGTGTGCCTTTGTACTGGGGATGGAAAGCTGGGTGTGATGTATATGCCGATGTGCTGCTTGAATTTCAATCCCCGCGTGTAGAGATCTTCCAAGTCTGTGGAGCAGTCAACTCACAATGTTTACGCGATGGCATGGACCATGGCAGCTCTGGATGTGCATTACAACATGTCGACTGTAACGTCGGCCTCCAGGCTGCAGTCAGTGTCACACATTGAGTTGAACTTCTTCTCTGAATGTTTGAATAATTGATGGCCAGTGGAAAATATCTCACGTGGAAGAAGGCCCTGGGGAAGCATTGTGTGAGCGGACGTGCGGACACCTTGGGTCAAGATAGCATCTTGTTTTGTCTGTTTTTCCGTTTCGAGAAAGAGAGAGAATGGGAACCTCACTCTTGTCTTTGCCATCATTTTCCTGTGTCGGTTTCCATAGCACCAAAGATCTCTTCAGCAGAGGATTGCGATTGTGTGTGTGTGTGTGTGTGTGTGTGTGTGTGTGTGTGTGTGTGTGTGTGTGTGTGTGTGTGTGTGCCCCCGCCCTTTCGCCCACCCGCCCGGCTATCCGTGTTGCTTTGTGAAAAAGACAAAAACTGCAGGCATACAGAGTTTAAACGTCCTATCGCTAGACCTCTGTATGTCCATGGAAACCCACGGGCCGGCCAACACGACCCGTGACACGCCGACCCAACATCGTTTCCGACAGGATCACCGTACGTCTCCTTTAAAAGACGATCTATCCCTGGCCCCGACCACGGTCAATAGACTCCAACAGACCCGTCGATGTGGAGAAGGAGGAGCGGCTCCGAGCCCGGGCGCAAAAAGAATGTATCTGTCGGCCTACTCTCGTCCGTCTCTCCCTCCATCGATGTTTGGGCCTCGGCTTCCCGCGGCTGGCCAAACCTCATGGCCGGGGTGATTGATTTCCCCCTGATTTCCCCTTCGTTCTGTAATGAGATATTTGTCGCTGCTGCTTTCCTCCTGTGGCCGGCTGATGAGCGATGATGGCGGGGCAGGAGGACGGGGGGAGGGGGGTGGCGGGCGTCTACCACCCGGGCCATCGATGGGTCCTGACAAGCTCCATGCTGCGCTCCAGATGCTGCGGCGTGCGGCTAATCACGTTAGCCCGTTTCCGAAAGGCCCGTCGCCAGCTTCATCTGCACCAGCTATGGCTCGGCAGTGGGGACGCACACACACGCACACAGTGTTGCTGTTATTTAGCCGGGCACCTGCTCCACAGCGCCTTCATTATTGATATCTGATGTAATAGGAAAGAGGTTGCGTCGTTGGAGTCACCATGTGTGTGTGGGTGTGTACGGCATGGGATCAATTTGCCATGTGATGCAAGCGCGGAGAAGGTGATGAGAAGCAGGACAAACGCGGAAAGGGAAGAAAGAAAGAGAGAAAGAACGAAAGACGCAATCGAGACATGAGACACATGATGGAGAGAGAGAAACAGAGTAAGGGATGGACAGCTGAGAGGAAGCGGAGGGCGGTGCAGCGCTCCAGTCCCTATCAATGTGCCGGTTCACCGCCCCCTGTGTTTCTGCTTTATCCATTTTTAATGAGCGAGACTGACCTCGACGTACTCTTCAGATGCTCTAATAACTGTGTTCCATTCATGAATTAATCACCACCGCCTCCATTGTCTTCCGCCGGCCAGCGTATTAGAGGCCGGTGTAATCTTGTTAGCTCAGCGCTGGTTTGCCGCCTTACACCACTGGCGTTTCACCACGCAGAACGGGCGGTGTGGAGGGAGAGGCCATGTTGGTATTAGCGGTGATACAGTGTGGAGAGTTTACTGCGGGGAGAAGAAGTGTGTGTGTGTGTGTGTGTGTTCACTGACAGTGTTACCTTGCCAGATGTCGCAGCGCGCTGTGTTTGCACGAGCTCAGAGTCCATGGAGCCAGACACAAGCTGCTGCTGCTGCTGCAGTGTCTGCACCTCGATATTGCAATAAAGACATAACCAGTCGTTAGTCATCCTCAGCCAAGTCGAGTAAGAGATACTCCCATCAGCGAGACAACATGATCTTACTCTTTGACTAAAGCAACCATGTTTATGGGTCGTTGCCTGATGCCATGTTTTTTTTATTAACGTATTGTCAACATACTTCTTCTGATAACACATATTAAAAATGGAGAATGACAGACCTCGCTTCAGATCAGTCGTCTAGCAGTCTCAATGATTAACAGTAATTTTGTCTGCCACCTCCTTGTGCGTCACTAAATCGGTAAGACATGCCCATACTTGGAGTGTAGTCATTGATCGTGCTAAGGATAAGTAGGAACCACAAGCATCCCGCACGTTTTCTTTGCAACAGTTAGGGGAAATGATTTCACTAAGCAAACAGTAGGGGCCGCCTCAGTCACTTTCTACAGATAAACTGCCTCTGTAGTAACTTTAATTTACTCCTCCCATTGAGCATTTTCACCAAACTGAAATCTCACCAAGAGAACCTTTTTTTCCTTCCATACCGTTTGAACTGTAAATCCTACCTAAGCTCGGGGCATTGGAACAACACCATGAAAATAACACACCAATGCCATCTGGAGAAAAAAATAATAATGAAATGGTTGCATTGATCTCGCCAAGCCTAGTTTGCTAGCCGCCTACTGAAAGCCCAAGGCTGGCGTCCCAAGTCAGCAGTTCTGTTTGTTGTATCAAGCAGCTTGTCCTAAGGTGGCCATGGAGGGGTCTGGGAAGGTTTCTGGTACTTTTGGTTTGTCTCGCCCTAGCTAACTGGATGCTGCTAGCGTGCTGCACACTGACTATAACATAAGGTGTTTGACTTTGCACTTTGATGTGGTGTAATGGGGGTACTGACTAAAGGATACGTGTTGGTGGGAGGTATACGTTTGTGTGTTTTGTTGGCCTCTATTTCTGTATTACCACCTGTAACTGAACACAAGAATGGTTCCTTTCCTTCACTATTACCGTCACAGTTGTTAGGTTCAATGTATCCAAGCAACTGGTAGGAATAACAATATAAGACACTGAGCAATAGAAGAAAAAAGGGAAGAAACCGTACCAGTGTTGGCTATAGGGATGTAGCAGACCTGCAATGAGCTGAGAGGCTACGAGAGGTAATGCGATGAACTCTGTTGGCCAGCTGTGGGTCGGTGCCATTGCAATCCAGCGCTCCCTCCCCACACACAGACGGACCACCTGGCCAAACAGATGGGGGATTGACGATGGCTGATTTGTCTAACCCGGAATGGTGTCCGGCTTGATTAGCATGTCTCTCCAGGGCCTCGCGGCTGACAGGGACAGTCCACTGGGTTGATGTGACAGCTTTAGCTGACTGACTACACCATTAGCCTTTAGCTGTAGCTCCACCTAGCACAGCTGGGGGAAAGTGCACTGGGCCATGAGAAAGGCATGCTTATTTGCGCCAACTATAGACCTGTGTGTTGACTACAGATATAAAAAAAGGGCTATAAGTCGTTAATCGTCGCTTAATCATTGACTGACTGGGCCTGAAATCGGCAATTTTCATCATTGCAGCTCTTTTGTGTACGCTGTAACTACAGTGCGTGGCAGAACGTACATTTTGGCACTCAGCCAACGACAGTTGACATCTTCCACCGACCAGATTAGTGGCACAGATGTTTTAGCAGCTGGCTGGAATCTTGTGTCTTTAGCATACGTATCGGGTGTTTCTTGGGTGGGAAATGCTTGCTAAAGATACAGTAGTTGACAGCAAGACTGAAGAGTTCACATGAGGGGCTTTTAAAAATAAGAGAAACGCACACCAACGTGGACTGGGCTCAAACCCGTTATGACTGCTGGCTCATTAATAATTCATAGAATTGCTGGTTAACAATTAAAACACTTGGTCCAGTGGTGGAGCTTGCCAAAACAGATGATTTTGAGATTCTATCAGTGGACAATTTCATTAATATGATGGCTCCGTATCAACAAACCTTCACATCTTTTACACATATTTTTTCTTTGTGTTATCCAAAGCAAATACTCGTCCTTGGCACATAACTGCAAAATTGTCAGAATGTCAATGTTATTTCGCTGTTCCGAAAATCCAATACCCAGTTCCTAGACGTTCATCGCCTCTATTTACATATTTGAGATTTAAGCTACCAGAGTGGAGTTTCTGGTTTTGTTTTATGAGCTTCACCATAAGCCATAAACAAAGGTTCCACTTTATCTTTAGTGGAAATTTTAATTGGAAGTTTTGAACAAAGCAGGTGGTGCAAAGGGCATGAAATCCTACGCTTAAAGGATTACACTGCACATTAGCCTGCTTCGGGGGGCAAAGGGAAATGAGCTGGTTGAGATTTAGAGGAAGTCTCTGATCTTAAAGTGCAAGATCCGGTTGAAAATATATTGTCGTAAGTGTATGCTGAAGCATGCCCGTTCCATAAACTTTAGCTACGTAGAACTTTGACTCATGATTGTTCTACCCCTACCAATTAATTGCTCATCCAATCAACCTTCAAGTCATTCAATGAATCCTAGATTTTCTATTTAATGGAAAACGGGGTTGGATAAATCAACAGTTCCGGGATTTATAAACACTTGCGTGCTGTTTGCCAAGCCAAGGGTATTCACACTCCAAACTCCAAAATTAACACATTCACCAAACCTTCAAAAATAAATAACTAGTCAAATAGCTGTTCTGGAATGACCACAGTATTGATAAACCAGAATTGAGCTTTTCTCAACATATTCAATGCCGTTTCCTGTCCTGTCGCTTCCTGCAAGCAGGAGTCAAAGAAGTGATGTACTAACTGCACCATTTTAGATTCAAAATGTAAATGGGGGGTTCTACAATATGTATGTCCAGGCCAAAACCTATTTAGAACAAGCATAATCTGATAACATTAATCAGTCCAGTAGTTAACGAATGCACCCTTGACAGGCCATGTTAGAATACATGGCTTGTTACAGTGCATCAACTCAAAGTAACATATTGAACATTTTAGAACTTGTAGCTCACCACTGTATTCATTTTCTTCTTAAATGATTCCTAATGTCAAGATTCAGACTATTTCAGGCGCCTTGACATTTATTAATAGTTCATTTTACAACACATTCAGACTAATGCCTGTTGTTGATTGCGTCTTTCTAGGTCCTTCTTTCAAACCAAGCTGCAGCAAAGGCCAGAAGTCTCTAGAATTTATCCCGATCAACCTGCACACGCAGAGGATGAGAGTGACGTGTCCGAGAAAAACAGGTATGTAAGTAGCCATTGCACATCTCAATGTGACTCATAAACCCTTGCCAAAACAACACAGTCCCCTGGAATCTTTGCAGGTTACTTGTTTAAATCCTTGAGACACCTCCCATCCCAATCGATAACCCTTTCATGGCTTTTATAAACCAAGGCACCTTGATCAATTTACCACTGTAACCCATTTTTAAACAGTCCTTTAAAGGTATACTTTCAAAGATTCTTGTTCCTATTCAGTTCCTCCATGAGAAATGTGACAGTGACTGGCGGACAATCTGGTGCACGGAGAATACCCAGGACTTTACCGTGACCAAATTGTGACGTGAACGGGTCCAATTTCGGTTGAGACAAAATATCCTGTGCCATTTCCTGGATGTGTGAGAAAATGGGTGTCATTTTTTTCCCCGGGTTGCCCTCAGTATCCTGAATCATTTCCAATGGGAAGGACAAGCCCAGTCCACTGAGCTAGTGTACGGCTGGAGCACGCTCCATTTCTTCCTACATCAGTTACAACACCAGTGCGGCCAGTCCTGGGCTCTCAAGGGAGCTTGCCGTGGCGAGAACAAACCTAGCCAGACAGAATAGACAAACAGAACCCTAATAAAAAGCCCAGTGTGTTCGGTTCCAGTGAACAGCAGTGTATCTCCAGTGTCCCCCTCCTCTGCTCTGGTGGAGCAGCCTCGTCAGCCACCCCCAGCCTGGAACCTGTCAGAGTGCATTACAGCCACAAACGGCTAACAGGCTAGCTGTTGGGCTCTGTTTTATGTCTACCAACGTGTGATTGATGGGCCGTTGAAGGCCGACAAGCCTTGACACAGATCCTTACACTACAGACATCCGTCATGGCTGACTGCTCTACCAGGGAGGGGAAAAAAGCACATATAGAAAACAGAACAGTTGATCTTAAGTTCCAGATGATGATTTCGAGCAGATAAATGCTGTATATTTCGTTTTTTTCCTTTGTATTAAAGGGTTGGCTAATGTGTGGCTTAAGCATGCTCTAATGTGAATGAACCGTCTCTAGGCTGAAAATACTGGTATCAATTGCAAACAAACAGTGCTGATATACCCCTGCCAATCATTTTTGTTGCCATAATGAAGATGTTTTCATTTCGTTTGGCTTTGGTCTCCAACCTAAGAAGCAAGCCATCATGCAAATGTGCTTTTTCTCTTGCATACCCCAGCATTGATTACCGAGAGGAAAGCAAGAGGAAGAAGCCCTCTCCATGAGCCCGGCATAATGTGTGTTGGTGAAATGGCTTCTCTGTCTCCCCTATGACAGCCAGACAACACTGCCCACCTCAAAACACGGGGGTTGGCAGAACCATGAAAGAGCATAATGTTAGCCTGCATTTAGTATCTCAATTATACAGGACTTTGGGATCGGTTGAGTAAGGTGTATACCACAGACAGCTTATCCTTCCTGGCATTCAGGTTTCGTCTGAGGGATCCTACAAAGCCTTCTCCCCATCGGACTTTGAGAGACATGATTGAGGGATGCTGGGACCAGGCAAATCAGCCACAAATTGGCCCGTGTCCCTGATGTTCAGAGGCCAGTCATTACACTGCATTGTGCCTTTGTTGTGAGGGAACCAATTAAGGAAGTTTGGAAGTTTCCAAACTCCGGGGGCCAAAATGTTTGGCAGCTGGCGAGCCATGTGGGCTCACACGGCGGTCATTAAAGCTGAAACAGTGGGAGGCAGCCGAGACCAATCTCCACGTCACCCCCCGAGTCCCCGTCCGCTAGGTGAGTGGTGATTAAAGGAAGGGAGGCGGCGGGATGGGGGGAAGGAGGTGAGGGGGGATGTGGCTGGGGGATTTTTGGTGGTCGGACCATCCTGCTGCATCGTCGCATGACGACGTGGGGCGGCGTGGCCGTTGCCTGTCGGGTAAACGCTGCCCTTTGAAGGTGTGGTGGGGCGGCACTGCCATCCCCTGGACATTCACCAGCCTGCCCCAGGAAGGAGCGGACCAGCGTGTTGCTCCGGTAGCCCTGGGCGTGTTTCCTTTGGGCCTCCAAATTCACGCTAACATCTCCCGTCTGGCTGGCTCCTCCATTACTCATTCAAATCAGGGCTCTGTAAAGCACCTGTGTACCCGGCCAGCAGCCTGTGAAGTGTTTATTTACTTTCGTCAGCCCGTGTGCAAATTGGAATGAGGCACTGTGACATTGACCGTCCTCAGGTTTAACATGGGAGCATGGCGCTCCATTAAGAGCGCGGGGTGGCTGGAGAGAGAGGCTTTGTAAAGCAGGGACATTGACTGCAATACGAATGACCTCAGCTAACCATAATACCTCTGCCTGAGTGTATTCACTGCTTGCGTGTTGGCGTGTTTGAGAAGCAGGTATTTCACACAACGGGATTTTCCATAACTTATTCACCTTGATGCTAACTGAAGCAGCCTTTTTTTATGGCATTCTCTTTTCCATTGTTGTTTTTTCCTTCCTCTGTGATAAATCATACACTCCGCATAGTGTGGTGCATGTTACATAGACGATCCGGGTAATATAGGTCACGTGTGTCTCACGTTCTTTCTGTCTCTCCAGATGCCTTCTACGACGTCATCACCGTGGGCGCCCCCGCCGCCCATTACCAGGGCTTCAAGAGCGGGGGGCTGCACCGTCTCCTGAGCCGATACGAGGCAGAGAAGAAGAGGTAGGCCCGCCTAGCCGCACCCCTTCACACACACACACACACCGCCGCCGCGCGCCCCTCCGCGGGCTCTCAGATGGTGGAGCCAGATAAAGAGGGAGTTTTAGCCAAAGCGACTTATTGACTTTGATTCAGCCCGGCGCCTCATATTGACAGGGGGATTTGGCTGGGGCCGCGGCGGTAGTGGCAGGTGAGTTCGGTCGTGACACGCGGGATTTGATGTGCCGAGCGTGGCGCACTCTCTCCGAAGGCCCGACCGGGTCGGCCTCAGTCTGGGGGCTGCTGACAGCTCTGATTGTTAGGGGTGGGGGTGGTGCATGCCTGGCGTCGATGGGAGGTTGTGGAGTCAGGCTTTCCTCAGCACTCCCCCTCCGCTGGCAGTCATTTTGGATGCAAGCATCTCAATACAATAGCCCCCAGTTGTCCCCACTGACACCGAGAGACAGAGGCCTATTGAATTGGAGCTGTTAGATTGAATTACCTGGCTGTGTCCCATAGGCACGGGCTGACTAAGTGTGTGTGAGAGCGTGTTCGTGTATGCGTGTGTGTGTGTGTGTGTGTGTGTGTGTGTGTGTGTATGCAAGTGTGTGTGTGTGCATGTGGAGCCAGGCTTTCCGGTTGATGGAGAAGACATGTCTAATTAGTTAGATCCCATCTCGCCACACCACCTCAGCCCTGACAAACACTGCAGGGGGTGCTGGAGAGGAACCAGAGACGTGACTTAATTTAACCCAGAAACACACACACACACACAAGCACACACTCACCCACACAATACACAAACAATATGCAAGCTTACATATCCTATGTAGACCCCCAGGGTACCAAAGTGGCCTCTCTGGTTCTGAGATCAGCACTCTTCGGTGATCTCGCCGTCGCTCGCCCTTCTCACACAGCACGACAGAGGCAGCGGTGTCATCCGAGTTCAGCGTGCGGTCACTTGAGTGATGCCACAGGAAACAAGAGGTGATTTCTCCCAAAGCTTTCTTCCGAGTGGAAAGTCATTACAGACCATGCCAGATCCAATTAGTTCCACGGCGTTCCGAGCTTCAGACTGAAGGAAGTGGAAACAGAGGGAGAGAGGCGAGCGAATTTGAGTTCAGGAGTTTTCGAGGGTGGGGGTGTGGGGGGTGGGGGACGGGGGAGGGGGGCAGATAGGAAGAAGTGAAGTTTGGAATAACATGGCCCCAGCCTTTGGTGATAAGGAGGGGGGGAATAACTTCTTCACGCTAAAGTGCACAAGAGAATTTGCAGAAGATGGTCAGACTTATCTGCTACAAATGCTAAGATAATAGTTAGCATATTTTCGAGAGTCCACTGAAGTGAAATAAGTTTCTTTGAATGAGCGATTAAGCTAGGGGGATGGAGTTCCTCTGGGAGACCTAGCTTTTTTTGTTTCATATTTGACTTAGCTAATGACTCACTGTAGCTTAAACTTTCCAATTTTCCGCCTGGCTAGCTAACGAAGGCTTTTGCCTGGCGCCCTCTCCATTTGACCTGGAATCCAGTCATTTTGTCAGTCATAGTAAGAGTCGGGAATAAATGAAATTTCATGCGCTTTCACCGTGACTGTTGGAGTTAGATGTTTACTTTCAATGGCAGAGCATTCACGATTGCTTGGCTTCATTTGCATTTCCATTTTGACTCCGTCCAAGTGTCTTCCCAAGTGCTTTGAACAAGCTCCGAGTCTTCCTCCAGCTGAAGATGCGATCTAGTATCAGTATTCCAATATGTAGCCAGTAGCAGTTTAAAGAGGATTGAAATTCACCATCGACTCGGCTGTCTTACGCCGCATAGACACAGCAGCGCATGCGGAGACAGACTGCACACACACACACACACACACACACACACACACACACACACATTTCACTCCCACCCATGTTTCTCCCCGCCTTTGAGAACAATCCGTCTGTAATCGCCTTTGATTAAAATAGGGACAATCAGAAAAGATGTGAGCCTTTCCAATAGGATATTCATTCATCAAAGGAGGGGGGAGGCGGTGGGGGTAAAAGGGGGGACCTGAGCATGGAAGTGTCACCTGGAGCCCAATGAAAGAACCATTCATCTTTGTTCCCTGGACACAGGGAAGAATGGAGGGCAGCTCTTTGGCCATCCATTAAGAGCCTTGCGATGGCCCACGCCTGGCACCGACCACTGTATGCAACGGAGACGTCTCCGGATGGGGCCGATTGGAAGCCTGGATCAATACCTTCACTTAGCATTCCCCTTGGAAGCCTCGGAGGCCGCCCCACGCACAAGGCAGAAGCATTTAGCTTTCATTGATGCACACAGACCCACTTAAATGGGGTGTTTTAAAAGTCTCTGTTTTTCTAATCTCTTTTTAATTGAACCCTGTAGACATCACCGCGAAAGCGCTGAGGTGGCTTAATCTTTCTTAAACAGCCCCTTTTTGAAAATCGATCCGCTATTACTATTCAACGATTTGCTACCCTTTTCTTTGATAACGAGGAGTTTGGTGCGAGCATGGTCTTTTTTGCACCGTGAGGGAACGTTAAAATGCGGGCTGTTACGGCTGTGTATGTCTGCATTAATGGAATCATTTTATATCGAGCCGTGTGTGCGTTTTGTTGTGTGCTCTGTGGGTGTGTGCTCACAGGCGTGCCGCAAAGGCCCCCTGCTTTTGTGTTGACAAGCCGCAATTCCAGGCGTTGCCACACAGCCATCAGAACTCAGGCCCCCTTTCTGTGTCAGAGGGTGAACGTTGTGGATGGGCCATAACTTCTGCTCAGGTAGCAGAACTGTGTGGAATGACAAAGGCTTTGGACTCTGCAGCCTCAGGTTTAGGTTACAGTGCTGACCAATGAGACAGCGGCTGTCGGTGATGTAGCCGGAAAGATTCCGAGGCGAGCTTGCTGCCACATAACTAGTTTCTGCGCCATGCTCTGCATCCTACCTGAGGGAGACCCAAGTGTGAATGTCTTATGGCTTTGGCCTGTTCTCCTTTGGGCTTGACCATCAAAGCTGTGTCCAACTCATAGGTCCGGATGTGTCCGTGCTGTCCTGTGTTTGACCGGGTTCTGCAGGGCTACCAACCCCAGCTGCTTTGGGTTCAGCTCAGTCCCGTCCAAGCTGTTTCTTCAGACATTGGCTAAGACGCCATGGCTGTGGGCAGCACCACGTTCCCTCACAAGCTGTTCTGGCCCGAGATCAGCGGTTCTAGCTCCTCCATGACAGCAGAGCACTTTGGCCGTCATCCTAGAAAACAGACGCAAAACCAGCAATGGACAATCTTGAAGGATGCCTCAATGACAGATTCTAGTCTTGGCCGTCACAACGATCTGATCAAAGATCAGTCCTTCAACCCGTCTGCTGACTGCTCTATGTTAGCTTAGCAATAACGGCCCACAGTTGTCGCTTGGTTCCGGTCTCAGATCAGAGCCTGCAGTGTCTGGATGACGGAGTGGGCCTCGGCAGTCACCTGGGGTGCCACAGGGCCCCACGCTGACACTGCTGCATTTTGCTCCTGCCGGCAGTCAGCAGCAGTCCAGGAGCTCTTCATTAATTTCCTCTCCACTATTAATTAGCTACGCGCCAGAGACGCTGGCTTAATTAGACCGCGGGGCCCAACGCTCCTCTCTCCCTCTCATTACTGTCATAACCAATTCCTATTGATCATTTAGGAAAAACCAAGGGTAAAAGTTTGTGCTGCAGACACTCTGCTAGTTTTGTTAATGCCTGTTAATAGCCGCGTCTAGACCTGAAGGCTCGCGGTGGAGCTACGGCCCAGTTGGGAGTGCGTGTCTGGGGCTTGGCCCTGTTGTAAGCCTCCTCCTTGTGAGGTGCAGCTTCTATTTTGGTCTTGGGCTGGTGCAAAAATCCCCCCTCTTGAGATGTGAGGTAGGCTAATGTGTTAAAAGACTAATGACTTGCACACAGGGGAGAGGGAGTATTAACACATGTTTTATGAGCCAGCATGTGGTTAAGCTAATTGTTACCAGAAGCCAGGAGGAATATCTGGCAAATATTGAGCTTGAGCTTGCCAAAAAAAGAAAGAAAGAGAAGGTTTTATCTCTGTCAGTGCATTTCAAAGCGTGTTTCGTTGGTGTTCACCTTTCCTCGGTAGAGGCTTGGTTAGAGGAATGGGTTAACAGCAATACCCCTTGGTACGGATCGATGCTGTCCTGCAGCATCAGGTGGAAGGTTCCTGCATTCATTATCGCCGGCAAGGACTCGTAATGGCTTTGGATTTTTACTTAGGTGTCAACAGGGCCTGAAGGAATAGCAGATACTTAAAGCTACGGTTTCCCCTCCTCCAATTCACTCCCTTGATCAGCTGGACACGTTCCCCTTTTCAAAGTTCAAAGTTCAAAGTGTTTTATTTGTCACATGCACAGTATAATACAGGATTATTCTGAGCAAAGAAATTCTTATGACAAGGCAGGCAACAACAACGTAGAACAGAGCCAAAATATCCTTACCAGAAATATAAATAATACAAAAGTAACTAAGATATACATCAAATGACCAGATGGGGGATATGGACAGTGAGAATTGGCGTGCAAAATATTCCAAATATATAAAGTGCAGGAGTCTTGATGAATATGTGCATAGGATTGTGATGTGATGTGATGATGCGCATTGAATGTAAATAAGGAGTGAGCATACATATGAGAGTCATGTTATCAATGTGATCCTTTGGGTTAATGTCACTGGTTGAGAAGCCTGATGGCCTGAGAAAAAAAAACTGTTTGTGAGTCTGGTTGTCCGTGCCCGAATGCTCCGGTAGTGTCTACCAGACGGCAGCAGCGAGGACAGACCATAGCCTGGGTGGCTGCAGTCTTTGACGATTTCCTGGGCTTTCCTAAGGCATCGCGTGTGGAAGATGCCTTGCACAGAGGAGAGATGTTCGAAGTTAAAAGTTAAAAATTCAATGTGTTTTGTTTTTTTCAATGTTTCAATTCATTGTTGTTTTGTTGTTTTCGACTGTATGTCCCCATATGTGTCCGCCAAAGGGTGGACGACAGTTCAAAATCATGGTCTACAGTTCTCTAACTTTATATGTAGTAGATTATGGATAACATATGTGGACATTGCACCTATATGGATTCATAACATGTCAAGCTTTTCCGTGAGGTCAGTGGTGTTTCAGTGGAAGGAGCAGTACGGGTGGAGTTAGGAGATGTTGTGTTGGATCAGACTCATTCTGTTCTACTGCAGCCGCTCCCCTGCTTAGCGGGGCCTTTATTTAGCGTAAGGCTGGTGGGTGGTCCTTCTCTAGAGAACTCATTAGTTCTAATGACCAGGCGAGGGTTTTAAAGCTGTAGCCAGTGAGAGATGTGGCCGCTGCCACCGGCCTCCAGTGGGCCCAAAGTTCCAAAAGGTCCCCCTTGATATTTGTTTCTCACTCGCTAATACATCCTGTATGGTTTGTGTCACACCGGAGGACATCTGAGGACACATTTCTTTTCCCGGCATCAAACACACGACGGGGACAGCTGCAGGGGAAGCTGGGCATCTCCCGGCGCCCTTCCGCTCTCCCCCAGTCTCTCCCTCACACAACGCCTATCCCCTTCCCTCTCTGTGTCTTTACTCAATTATGCCTGAGGACGGGACTTCAGGGTTTGGCCTACATACGGGCTCTCAGCGATGACTAAACTAGCTGGGAGGGTTGTGAACGACTGCCAGGCTCCACACGTTGGAGGACGGCAAGAAGGAAGTCTCCGGCAACTCATTGAAAGTCATAGAAACTTTGGGAGCCGAGAATAGCGGTTGATTGGGAGTGATGTGCCCGGAATTGACAAACCGACAAAGGCTGTTATTTGGAAATTGAATGGAAGTGGATTAATTATTTATAGAGGGAGAGCGTTGTAGCACTGGCCTGCAGCTCCGAGGCTGATGCTGCGAAACCCGAAAGTCATTTTTATGCTACATTAGGCCACTTTTTTTGGGGCTTTTTAGACAGCGACAGCAGCGATACCCCTTTCAACGACTCTGCATCTGTGGACCAGCACCGCATTATGGACGTGATAAATGGAGTTTAAAAGGTTTAACAGCGGGCAATTTATGATTATCCGGCCTCAAGTCAATCAATGGTAGTTATCATTTTATATGGCAAAAATAAATACCTCTGCTCAATATTGGGCCCGAACGAGAATACATTTTACGGATTGGCTATTGACTTGATGGAAACGGGCGAGTTTTAATCCATCCTGCAGGTGCTGCTCAAACACCTTCAGACATTTGATATTGTGGATGTGGCCATCAATTTGATCTATATAACTCATGGGCAGAGAGTCCGTCTTCATCATTGATCGTCTCGACAGTAGGTTAAATCAGAAAGCTGCTTTGTTGAACAACCAGCTAAGCTCTATCCTTTTCCCGGAGCCACACAGCAAAGTTATTCTCCAATTATTGTTTTTGTAAAAAACTAAGCAAACAAACAACCCGACAAAAAAGATATGCACGGGATCCAACCGGCTTTCGTGCAGCTGTGTTGGAGAACGGTTTTGATTGCCTCTTGGTCATTTTGGCTCTCACGTTGTTGTTGTGCTGTCTGTCACGCTCCGCAGCTTCAGCACGGCCTACCAGTGCATCTACTACTCCCCGGAGCACACGGCCAAAGCCCAGGAGGTGCTGAGCGCCGTGAGCCAGCTCCAGCCCCTCATCTCCTGCCTGGCCGACCAGCTCCTCCAGGCTGCCCAGCAGCGCTCCGCCACAGGCCTGAGGGACGCACTCAAAATCCTGGCTGACAAGGTGAGAACAACTCGCTCTCTTCCTCCTCCACTGCCCCCCCTCGCCTTCCATCTTCATGTTCAGGTGGACACACACCCACAGAGAGAACCACATTTAATATTGAGTAGGGACAGATCAGACGGAGATATTTAACTCCATGAAGAAGAAAAAACTGTACGTGAAGAGTTCAAATGATTTCCTTGTGAAAGCCTAGCTGGTAATGGCTAACTAAGGAACATCTTTGCTCATTTTCTAAATAATTATGATGGCAGGACTCTTGCCAAAGCTTTGTGGCAGAGAGATTAGTGAGTCTAAGTAGACGTGTTTGTGTATTTACCATGTGATGTTTCATGGCTGTTATGTGGAGCAGCATACCGCCAAGTCCACAGTAGACACTGTGTCCTTATGTAGCCTTCTCTCGATTCAAGGCTGTCCGGGATAAAAGAACGGGAGCAACTGTGACACTGTAACCGTAGAAGTCGTCTGGTATCTAAACCATCCTAGATTAAAGAGTAATTTGTCAGGCACATCTTCAAATGAAAGGCTGTATTCCAGCCTTGAAGTAACAATCATCTAGTCACAGTCACTGCCTCAAATAAAATGACAGTTCGAACATTTACACATATACAAAATCCATCTCGCAAGCCAAGCTAACTATAAGGGAATGCCTTGATACAACACCCAAACTAGACCTTAGGGTTAGCCTCCACCAACAATAACACGTCTACTGACTGGTTGGTGACCTAATTATTGTATGGCGTTCCCCAACGTAAATCAACAATACTGTGAGAATGGGTTGTTCTGCAGTTCACCTACAAACATCCTTAGAGGTGACTTCTCCACAGCAGCAGAGGTGCATGGGACCTATAAAGTGCTGTCTGGTCTGGGTTTCAGAGCTTTGATGAAGAGCAAGACAACCACACAAGCTTTAACTTCCACTAGACGTAAACAGCCATTATGCATGCAAGCAATTCCATTGTCTTTCAGGCCAAAAACAAAACGTATTTTTTTTTCAATCTCCCTCCCAACCACTCTCTTCACCCTCCCAACACTCCCACCCACTCTCCTCTCAACTCTCCCACTCTCCTCTCCCACTCTCCTCTCTCTCCCAACGCTCCCACTCTCCTTTTCATCTCACCTCTCAATTCTCTGTAACCCCCCACATACACACACACACTTCGTTCTCTCTCCCTCTCCCACTCTTTTCAATCCCTTTTCTATCTCTAGCTGACCGGTCATATATTACGGGACTGTTATTACCTAGCGCAAGGTGGCACACTTCAGGATATCCACCTCACCATATCCAAGTGTATGATTAGCGCCATACTTCCCACCATCACTGACCGGACTAAGAAGATCTCTAGTAGTCCCAGAAGACGGCCGTGCCCAGTGCCTCTTGGTGACTAATCATTCAAATGCCAAAGCAACAAAAGTGAGTGGTGACGGCGAGGTTTATGGAGTCGACATGTTTTATCTGTGTAATTAATGAATTACATCTGGTGCTGTCAGATTGCAATCTGCTGCGGGAGAGATTGTTTTTGCCGCGGCGGAATAAAGCCCAATCAGCCTGTTTAATTGGTGCATTCGCTCTGTCAGCGCGCCTCCCCTCACGCACGCCACCCCTCTCCTTGATTAGACACACGCGCCCGCACATGGTGTGCATAGACAATTGACCCGGTCAACGCCGGCAGTCTGGCTGTCTGATTGAAATCAGGATGTGTGTGTGCGTGTGTGTGTGTGTTTGTGTGTGTGTGT
>JAVQJS010100211.1:0-10757 GCA_036024795.1 Galaxias rostratus
ATTGTGTCTTTGTCTTCCTCGCCATTGTGGGTCTTGTGTTAATAATCACCTGTGTTAGTTCCCATTGCACCTACTTAGCCGTGCAGTAGGGTTATATCTCTTTGGGGACGTAACATACACAGTTGATCTTCAATGTTGAGTGATTGAGGACACTCTACAGCTGTCTGAAATGGTGGATCACCTCCTCAGTCCTAAGTGGTGTAGCTCCATGATCTTCCATTGCAAGTGGACCAGTTTCATTCCAATCTGTGATTTCTTCACTCAGGCAGTAGGAATAGTATAAATGTTCCCCCCAATGTGGACATCTTTTTAGGATTTAGTGAAACATTAGTGAAAAATATATTAATACATAATTCTTCTATAAGAACTTTGTTTTAATTAAGTAGGAAATTCTCACACAAAGTACTGTACAATAGTTGTAGGCAGGTGTGAAAGTAATTGGTGAAAGGTAAGAATGCTTTTAAAAAAGAAATTTAAACATTCAATAAATAATATTAACATGAATGTGTGTCTTCCATATGCAAGTAAATCAAACATGAATCTTTTTGGTAATGTTAGCTTCTTTGATGATAATTTTCCTACTTGTGTAGCACCTCCTCTCGAAGGAGAGACATTAGTTGGACATTTTAACACAAACTATAGCACGTTATTGTGGTGTTGAAATGGAAATAATTTTTAACAAGAGCTGCGGGGAGACTGGATTTGTACCATAAGTAATGTCTCATCTAGGCACCATCTATAGGGAATCGATTAAACGTGTATCTCCTGTCAAACAACTTGTGGTTGCATCCCGGCAAGAAAAAAAAACATTGCCTAGGTAAAATTCCAGCTATGAAATGAAAGCTCAAAGAGCCTGAAGTATACAACTCTTCATTGGTAACACGAGAATTTGTTAAAACAAATATTAAGAACAATGCAATACGAAAATATTACGAACTGATTAGTCAACATTGAAAGTCATTCGTTATTTGAGTTTGAAAGAACAAGGTATAACTTCACGCCGTAAAATTAGAGACTACTAGTGATGTTGTTCATGAACGATTCGTTTATTTTGAACAAATCTTTACAATTACTTGGGATTAACGAGTCGTCTCAGAGAGAGATTTTGGTTTAGCATGCACAACAACAGTCATTTTGAGTCATTCGTTAATATATTTCAGCATAGTTAGTAATAGCTTACCCCTCAACTGGGTCTTCGGGTCTGACTTGTTTGTTAAATTTTCCTGTGATAGCTTGTCATAGAAAGGAGAAACTATTGTCAGAGAACTACATTAAGTACATGAAGCAAAATGTTTAGTTTGCCATAGTTATGTAGTTACGACTGCAACGATTCACTCACTGTAATTAAGTCACCTCAAAGCAGTGCCATTATACTCCTTTTCTGAAAAGAGATGTGTTCTATTTAACAAAACTAATCACAATATAGACATCCCCTTAAGATGTATTTGTTTAAAATAAGATTGTCCCATACAGCCAAATAACTAAATAAGACTCGAACTTCCACTTGATCACACAATGTTGCATAATAAACAGTGTTTTTTGTTGTTCTTTGCTTCGACTGTAAACTGTAAAGTGAAAAAACAGAAATATAACTGACCCCAAACCAGTAATAATAAGTTGTGAACCAATTCAACCATTTCTGTATTGGTCAGTTCAAAAGATTCGTAATAATACTTTTCTCTCTCCTTCCGTTTACTTTTATCCCAAAACTGTTTTTCATCCCAGAAAAACACATGCTGTGACCAGGTCTCCTCAAGCTACAGATTCCTTATTTTGACTTAAGTCATACAACATAATGAAAACCATATGTTCAGGCAGTCACACAGACTGTTCATACTGAATAATCTTCATGTCCTCCCTTGGGACTTCAATGAGTTCCACACAACCCACAGATCAATCATGCAATTACCTTCTCACAAGCAATAGTATAAAAAATAAATGAACTGATCAAATATAAAGCACAATTACACCAATATATCTCTGATTGACAATGAAGGGAAGCAAAAATCACCTCAACAAGAAAAGATTATTTCCTGACAATTAAGGTAATCGAGTTACACTCCAAAAGCAATCCAGAGCATACAATGTTAACACATGCAGAATATAGCATGCAAACTCCAATATTTCCTAAACACATTCAAGTACAGTGTCATATACCCCTCTAATAACCATTCTTCCTTTGTGTAATCTAAGCGTTAGTAAGCATTAAAAACAACATTGTCATATAGTAGGCATCACAGTACTACAATGTATAGATGCCTAAACATAGATATTAAGTGCATTTTCCCTTCAATATACATAAATAATCCAACCACCCAGTTCTAAGTTTGTCACAATTAATGACTCAAATGTTCTTGTTGTGAGCAAAAAGATGCTGTAGCATTTGCACTCTCTCATCCGTCATCATTAACTCCATGAACTCCACATCCAGGTTGGTAACTGGCTTAGACTTCATCTCCCCAAACAGCACCCTCTGTTTGGAGATAGATTAGTAAAGTGAGTTTCACATATTTAGCTTTGTTTTCAGACTTCTTTTAATTCTCTTGTGACTGGGGATGATAGACACAGCAAAACTTGAATGAAAGTTGCTCCATTGTCAGAGCTGCTCTCTGCTCAGAAACTTTCAAACAGTATTGTACTCTAGTCCTTTGAGGGCACAGCCTCTACCAACCTGTTGAATCTGAATCTGTCAATCACAGTTTTAATCAAATCAATGTAATTCATTACTAGATAAGTTTGATGTATATTGATTCCTTATTACCTGTCTTTTGATACATCATTTCCTTTATACCACCTTGTGGATTTTGTTCCTAATTAAAATAACACTTCCCCCAATGTTTGCAGGAATTCAGAAGCAATGATTTTGTCTTGTAGTAACTATGACAAATACAAGACAGTCATGACAATTTTGCAGGACCATCCATTTACCCTGTTCCAAAGAAACCTTTGTCCTTTCAAAAACCAACTCTCCCAAAAACCTCCCAACCTATAATTTCTCTCTCGTGCTCTTTCCTTTTATCCCAGACCAACAGTACTTTTACTCGAGAAACACATGTTGTCACTAGGTCTCCCCGAGCTGCAGATTCCATATATTGACTTTGGCCATAATGGAAACCATTTAGAGGTTTCCCTGTGCAGTCAAAAGGCCCCCTTGTTATACAGATTGTTAATACTGAAAATCCTACACCATATTTAGCACAATTAAACGTTTTTAAATATAGTATCTGAAATACTAATGTGGTTCTACAAATCACAACTACAAGCTTTTTGACAGACAAACCATAATTAGGCTATTACAAAACAGATACAATTACAGCTGGTTAATGACAGTTAGTGTGACTATGATTACTAGATTTACAATGTTTATCTACGTATTTACGTACACTTAAATGGTTAGTATATGATATAAGGGTTAATACAAGTAATGTTTTTGCTGCTAAAGGCGTTAAGAATTCTCAATTTCTGAATGTTTGGCCAGGCTAAAACTGCTATCTAGTGACCGCATTAAAATGTTGGCTAACGTATCAGCCTGGTTGCATTATCAGACGTAAAAAATCAGACGCAAATGAACCCTCAGCCCCCACACATATAGATGTATTTCTTTATTTAAGCAATTTTATGTAAATATCTTCACAAATCTACAGTTTGAAAAACAAACAAAATTCTACAAATGCTTACTAATTCCTTCTGGGCAGCTACTTAAAAAATTTCCTAGCATTATATTTCAGGTGCACAGAGAGACCCTTTTTCTTACATGGCATTCATCTTTCACTTGATCTAGACTAGTCTCACAGTTCCTACCACTGAAAAAAACACAGCATCCCGCTGCTCCCACCATGCTAAAAGTAAGATAATTAAACCCTCTGATCCTTAGGTGTTTGTAAAACTTAATATGAGTCCACCCGTTGTAAATTCAATTGATTGGACATGAAAGGCACACCCCTGTCTATATAATGCCCCAGGGATGACAGTGAATGTCCTAGCACAAACCAAGCATGAAGTCAAATGAATTGTCTGAACACCTCAAAGACAGGATTGTCTTGAGGCACAAATCTGATGATGGGTACAAAAACATTATTGCTGCTTTGAAGGTCCCAATGGTTCCTCTCCATCATCCATAAATGGAAGACATTTGGAACCTCCAGGACTCTTCCTAGAGCTGGGGGGACATCTGATCTAAGCGATTAGGAGGGAAGGGCCTTAGTCAGGGAGGTGACCAATATCCCAATGGTGAGTTTGTCAGAGCTCCAGCGTTCCTCTGTGGAGAGAGGAGAATCTTCCAGAAAGCCAACCATCTCTGCAGCAATCCACCGATCAGGCCTTTGTGGCCAGACCGAAGCCACTCCTTAGTTTAAGGCACATGGCAGCTTGTCTTTAGTTTGCTAAAATAAACCTGAAGGACTCTTAGACCATGAGAAACAGAATTCTCAGGTCTGATCAAACAAAGATTGAACTCATTGAAGTGAATGCCAGGCATAATGGTTGGAGGAAACCAGGCATCGCTTATCACAAGGCTATGAAAACCTGCTCAGGAGCGCTCTTGACTTCAGACTGGGGCGACGGTTCACCATTTAGCAGGACAACAACCCTAAGCCAGCCAAGATATCAAAGGGGTGGCTTTGGGACAACTCCGTGAATGTCCTTGAGTGGCCCAGCAGGAACCAAAACGAATCTGATTGAACAACTTTTGAGAGATCTGAAAATGGCAGGTTACCGACTCTTCCCATCCAAATGTATGGAACTTGAGAGGTGTTGCAAAGAGGAATGGGTAAAACTGCTCAAAGATTAGTGTGCAAAGCTATCATATTCCAAAAATGTGTGTCTGTTATATCTGGTGCATCAACAAAGTGTTGAGCAAAGGCAGTAAATACTAATGAACATGGGATTTCAATCATTTAAGTGATTTATTAATAATTATTAGCATGTTGTCATCATGGTGTGTTTTTGTAGAATTTTGAGGAAAACAATTAATACAATACATTTAGAAATAAGGCTGTAACATAACAAAATCCGGAAAAAGTGAAACGCTGTAGTGATGGGTCATGCGCACAAGCATCGGCTCTGCGAGCCGGCTCTTTGTAGTAATTAACTAAACTAAACATGTCGTAAGTAACACAAATTCAGAGCACTCTGTTTTAATCACTTAAAAACTGAAAACGCGTTTGTCTTGCCTACTAATATATCTTAATTCTTGAAAACCCCAAAAAAACACACAAAACTTGTGAACTTGCCAAGGTTTTTTTTTACAAAACTAATTTAGCTGTACTGCGGAATATATGTTGATAGGTTTCCGATTTAGTTTGTCAGCCAATCCCTGTGTAAAAGGGAATTTACATACACTTTTGCACTGTTACTTAGCCCCTTAGCAATGTTTAGACAACAAACACATTAGATTTGATTTGAAAGTCGGTAGTAGTGTACTTTTACACAGCATCCTTGTAGTAAATCCAATCTTGTTGAGAGTAAGCCAGTACCAATTCCTCCTGTTAATTAATAAGTACAACGCGTGTGGTACGTAAAGTGAATTCCCATTGCCAGTGCTAATATGATGTGCCCAACTGATAAATCGTTTTCCTCATGGCACGAGGGTGACGGTTGTTTTCTACACCCAGTAATTTCAACACAGCCAAAATCCAATACAAAATAAAAAACATGAATCGATCTCTTAGCAAAATTTAAGAGCACTGCACACCCTAACACACGATCTGTTGTTGTGGGAATGGAGTTGATGGGGTTAAAACTGCGGCCGTAGTTAGGTAGCCAAATATCGTCCCAGTGAGAAGAATATGACTTCCAGATAACAGCATATAATTGTCTCATGCCTACGCAATCACATCATAATAATATGACGTTGCGATTACATGCGTCATCTTGCAACACATAATACTTTATTATTGTTATTTTCAGAGGTGTAGAGAGGGAATTTAGGGGTGCTGGGAGGGAATTCATGGATGCTCGAGCTCCATTAAAAAGGGTTTAAAATTGCCGGTGTAAGACTTTTGTTAATTACATATATGTTTCTGCACATTCGTTTGAGATGTTTTTATAGTCATTATCACTGCTTAATTTGATTATAATACAGGTTAATATTTGGGTCACCTTGAGTGAGTATGTCTGTGCCCATATGTTTAGCCCTCTGAAGTTTTAACTTGTCAACCAAGCCTACAAGATTTGATAATGGCTTTGAGTTAGTTCGAGCTTCAAGTGTTTAAAGGTGAAAGAAATGCCAACAGAAGTGTTTAGAACACACAATGGGATGAATTATGAGTGATTTACCCAAAGTTTATTAATATTATTTATAACAAAGATACCAACCCATAGCATTGCAGATAATTAAACAAGCATAAGTGTTACGTGGCATGTGTTTTCTTTTCTGTGGATTCCCTGCCTTCACCTATCATGATCTTCATTGGCTGCGCCGCACATCAATCACCATCCACCAAGTCCCACCTTCACCAGTCCCCGCCCCCCATCAATTTGGATCAACCAATCAGAACTCGCCACCTCTGCTATATAAACCTTGAATGTTTATCGTTGTGGATCGCTATATCGCTATCTCTCTGTCGCCCTCGCCCTCGCTCTATCGCTCTCGCTACATCGCTATCTCTCGCTCTGTCTCTGCCTTTGACTTTGTGTCTCGTAGACTCCACGTTAAGTAGTCTTGTGAACTTGTGTTTTTGTGTACACTGCCAAGGCTTGGGACAGGTAAGACTGGGGGCTCCTGTACATATACCCGTAGGCTATATTATGTATAGATACAATAGTCCTTAGGGGTGATTGCCAACCAACTGTGTTTCAGTCTGCCAGTTACAGTAGTTAGGCCTTTTTTTGTTTGTGTACTTGATACACTAAATTAAATTACTGTCTGGTTTAGCTAGTTTGTTTTCTGTTCTTTGGCAACATCCAGCGTCCCTTGACCCTGGTAGTGTGAGTCTGGTTTGTTGTATGTCCATTAGTCTGGTTTGTTGTATGTCCATTAGTTGTATGTTGCACCTTTTTGTTTTTGTTTCCCACAGTAAACACCCATGCACTGAATTGCTGCTTTGTCTGTGTTTGAGTTATTGTTACTAGCGCTTTATAAATATAATGTATTATTATTATTATTACTACTATCTATACAGCATTTAACATCACCCGCCTATATAACATCTAGTTACATACCCCATGCACCCCTAGATCCATGGGGTCGTAACAATAAGTAAAAAAAATAGTCTAACAGAGAGGTAACCAGAAGAAACATGATGTAGTACAAAAAATGGTGTCTATTTCCATAATTTTGGGCTCTAATCCCACTATATGTTATCTAAGATGCCTTAAACAGTGGTAGGCCCTGCTGATAGATACAACTGTGTCAACTACATCTGTTTACTTTTTCACTTTCAAATGGCCGACCTTATCTGCTGATGCCCTTCAAAGAGATGCCAATAGCAACAGCAGGAGTAGAACACTGTGGGGACATGACTCTGGCAAGATCCAATGAGACATCCAAGAGTCTAGATCGCAACCTCCGCCAGCTCAGCCAACTTGGTGATACATAAGCTCCATGAGACAAAGACCACACAATCTATCAACTGGAATATTGTTGACAGAAAAGGGAGCCTTGAAATCACATTGGAGGCAAAGCGGATCAATAGATGTTTCACTGCTTTGAGAATTATATCGACTGATATTTGGGCTCACTTTTTGCTTTTCAGACAAATCCTCTGAAGTGACAGCTTTTTCTCGTTCTGTGGGGTGAAGAAACACTCACATCACTGGGCTGTAACGTAAATCTGCAGAGACAAAAATAGGTATGCAATCTCTCTTACACAGAAACACACACACACACACCGTGCAAGTTCTGTGGCTTTTGTTCCTGGCACTGCAATAGTGGTCTTTTGCTTCTAAGGGACAATGAGGGGGAAGTCAGTCAGTCTTATTCTGCGTGACTCTAGATATGAGGAGCTGGATCACAGGAAAAACCACGAAGCGGCGAACATCTGAGGTCCAGTAAAAGGGCGAGGTGTCCCGTAGACGTGCTGTCAGTGGCGAGGAGCGGACCGGAGCGACAATCAGCAGCTGTTGCAAGCAGGCTAGCGGAGGGCTGGTCCAGGATGGCCACAAAGCGATTACTACAGTCCAGACAGTCCCACACGACACAATGCCTCTATTGGTGGCAAAAGTGAGGGACAATTCTTTTTATAATCGAAATTAGGGAAATCTTTAGAGACGGAGCGGTTGCCAGTATACACCAGCATCCGTCCTCTTGAAAGCGAAAAAAGTAAGGCCAACGATTGCTGCTAAAACTGGATATAAATTAAGAAATTACAAATAACCTCATTATTGTATGTAGTGCTTCTATTCTAAAATAGAAAAGAGCTGTATTTAAAAATTAAAAATTCTGATCAATACATTTTAGACTCACGTGGAGAGTTGACAGATTTGTTACATTATTTATATAATTCCATTTACAAAGTTCAAAATTTGAAATAGTGAATACCCTAAAACAAGATAATAAAAACAAATCAAAGGTATTTCTTTAAGCCAAATAAAAAACAATATAGTCTGAAGAATGTCACACTCACTGCGGCAGAGAGGCTCGCCATCAAAGTTGACGTGGTATGGAGCCAACTAATCCACAATTGATACATTTTTTCTATCTGCACGCATATAACGGAATTGAGAATCAGGTCAAGTCAATCATTTCTATTTTTATGTTTGGGACTGTCGTGCAAAAATCTGTTCGGGTTGCATCACAGTCCATTGTTGATTGCTACATTGTTGAATTTTGCCACATTCACAGTTTTGCAGGGTTAAGAATATGCGCTAACATAAGCTGCAACCTAGGCAACATTTACTCAGATTTTATCCTCAGAGCGGCTCGCAACGCCCTGTATACGCAAGAAATTAACAGCTGACTGCCCTTGACAAGACTGCTGAAAGTTTGCAGCCAAAATGTTATTATTTGTATGATAAACTTAACAAATATAAACATTTATTCAGATTCTTAAACATGCACCCTATGGCCAACAATACATACTTTTTAAAGAATACATTTTAATTAGCGATATAAATACTTAATTTTGCAACAGTTTAACATTAATTAACTATAGGCTAACATACATAGTTGCCTATACATTTTTATAAAAAACTAAATTCCCCAAAAATACACCAATGACAAGTTTTCAATAATTTCACAAGTTTAGTGTAAAAGACAGACACATAAAAATTCAAATTGACACTAGGAAGGTAGACTTCCAAAGATGCTTGGAAATTCATGTGGGGGATGATGTGTGAACTTTTTCTCTTGTGGAGTCGTTCCTATTCAGACCAAGAGAGGGTTAAATGTGGGCCCAGTTTGATTGCGACAATTTGACAGTCTTCGGTGCTTGCCGTTCTTTACCTATCAGAAATCCAAAATATAAATGTTGAGAAGATAGTTAAAACATTGTATATTATCCCAATCAACACTGCCCAAAAAAAACTACAAGAAAAACACTCAAGAACCCATGTTTAACAACAAGGCTGGCAAAGGCTATGAGACAGGTGCCGGTAGCCAATACTGGAAATTAAATTAATTGTCTATTAATAATAATACTCACCATCTACTGAAAAAGTGCAAATAGTTCAAATTAAATAAAATTGCATGTATTCTAAAGTTTTTGCAGTAACACAAGAATGATGAAATGGCCTACCGCATCTTCTGCAGTAGACCAGACTCTCTCTACCAACTGGTTATGTACGGAGGTGCTGGCGTAGAGCCCACCGACACTGGGATGCTGCGCCTTGAGAAGGACCTGGGTGTTGTCAATGACCTTATTGTCTAACCAGGCATTCCATCCAAGGATCATTGCACTCAAACCGTGCAAACCTTCCCTGGCTAAACACTAGTGGTGGCAACATCACTGCCCTAAGAGACTGTTGATAACAAATATCAGTGTAGAAATAAATGAACAGTTCTGTTTTAAACCTTTTATTATTCATTACAAACATATATACCCACACACACACTATGGGTTTACCTCAAGTGTCCTCATGTGACATAAAGCAGAGCACTTCAAAGTTATCAGAATACACTGACTCAACTGGAAAGGGTACACAACTACTCTGGAGTGTCACCTGATGGATGGAAATGAACAAGTAGTAGATAAATGAGAAGAAGTTTCAATGTTAGCAAAGTTAAGCTAACTTGATAAACAATGCATGCTAGCTTTTCAACCTTTGTAATATTAAGATTTATATCCAAAATAAAAAATCCAAGAATACCTAAAAGCAAATGCAGCAAACCAGCTACATAAATCATATATGAATAATGAATCGAAAGTTACTAGCTGTTTTCGCTGGTGTCTTGAGTAGATTTCTAGGACCTTGTGTTAAAAATTACAGAATGAACCCAAATGCAGGACACAGACACGGGGGGTGGAATGATGATTTGAATGTTTTTATTGAGCAAGCGGTAATCCAGTAGTACAACGAGCAGTAGTCCACTGAGTGGAAGAACATTTTGACAAGGAGTGCATGAAAAGCTGGGGTAGCTGTACTGAAGAGTTTGAGATGATTGGAGGCAGGAAGGCTGAATGCAACAGGGACTAGGTGTGATTTTTCAATTCAATTCAATTTTATTTATATAGCGCTTTTTACAAAAACAATTTGTCACATAGCAGCTTTACAGAAATATGGATGTTATGGACATAAAAGATTTATCCCTACCTATCTACCCCTAGTGAGTAAGCTATAAGCGACAGTGGCAAGGAAAAACTCCCTGATGGGATTAGAGG
>JAVQJS010100212.1:0-10746 GCA_036024795.1 Galaxias rostratus
ACACTAAATAACAAATATTGAAGTTAAGTTTGTACATTTTTAGATACTTTTTAAAAACAATCTTTGATTTTCCTTTATTTTGAAAGCCATAAATAAAAAGTGAGGTGAGGAAGGAAAAATCCTTGCAAAGCAGAAACATTTAAACGTACCAAAACTTGCTTGAAAACCATTTGCACCTAGAAAGATAGGTATCTAAAGCAGGATTTAAGCAAGCCAGCTGTGTATTTAATTGGGAGATGATGGGACAGAAGGTTTTGTTAAGAGTGTCAGCAAGTCCTCCTATACGAAGACAAAGCTATGGTGACCATGTAATTTAAGCAGTCAGCTCTTTTCCACCTTGAAACGACAGCAAAAAGCTGTCCGTCAACTGCTTGGCCTGCCTTCTAATGGGTTGTTCCATTTTTGGTGGTAGCACATTTTATGCTAGCATTCCAATGGCGCAGCCTTCGCCCTCAATACCTTGCCACTTTACAAGCACTTTGAAAGCTCTTTAAATACTGTAGGAAAAGAGGTCGTTCACTCTTTGTAGAGTGGAACAGACAGTCAGACCTGAGTCAGCCCACCAATGATATAGCATTGCCCGAGTGAGTTTTTAGATATGCCTTGAAGCCAGGAGTAATGATGAGTATTGGAAGGACATGCCATTATCTGCTTGGATTTCATCTCCAAGAGAATCATCACATATCCTAATATGTTGCCCAGGCCTTAGGCAGAATTTCTGTATGTCTAGATACACCTTGCTATGAGTGTTCCAGAAAGATAGCAGGCTACAAAAACAGCCACGACCAAACTACCAATAATGGTGTCAGTGACAATTGATGTGCTTGCTTCCTTCTCCATTTTTAAACCCTCTCTAGTTTATCTAACCATTTATTTTGGGGGATTTATTCCATCTGACAAGTTACGTGTACAATTCTAGCTCCAGGGGCATTTCTTCAGTTATTTGATGGCGATCCTTGGTACTAAAGCTATTCATGTATGACATAAGGATCAATACATATCAGATGCATATAGAAATAAAGATATGGTAGCCAATTGCAATATGCACATATAATGAAAAAAAGTTGCCACAAAACAACATCTCGGATCAATATTTCTTTAATCTTTAACAAAGACTGCGCTGACTGTACTTCATGCTGCACAACTAATGCATTCAATACTTAACTCATGGAAGGAAAGGAGATGGCATCATACGCAATATGGTGACGTTGTAAATCAATGAGTTAACTGGATGAAAGAATACAGATATCACAAACTTCATGCTTGATATTTGAAAAGTGCAGGAATGCAGAGCTTGCTTGAAACAACTTCAGAGCACATTGTTTACAGATGCCTCACCAAGTGCAACTACATGCATTGGTTAATGCAGCTGTAATATATGTTAATATATGTTAATCTGTATCACTGATATGCTAATGAATACCAAACTCCCACAATCCAACTTGTCACTGGTGGAAATAACACGATTGTTGGGTAGCTTCCATGTTGGAATTGTAAACGCCAAACATTAAGTGTGCACATTTTGGTAGAAGAGGGTATCGGCTTCAAACTGGACATTATTTAACTTATTTAGACATATTGTTTGATGTTTTAGATCTGTATTGAATGTCGCTGAATTCTCTGATATTATATCTAAAAAAATTATAAAAAAATCTCAATTTGTACAGTGGCATACGGTATAATAGAATATATTTTTGATTAACAGTAGATGGCACTACGTCATCATGGTTTTCCATGTGATTTGACTTTTAATGGGGTCTGTCTTTGCACTAAGAACTAAAATAATAATTGTGTGGTATGATTTTCATGAATGTAACTGTGAACTATAGTTCTCATAATATTGCAATTGTGAGGTGTTTTCAACTCGATAACTTGGTAATGCCTCCAGGCCTACTCATACTCTATCATCCTACCCAGCCATTCCGTTTCTAGTCAGATCGGCAACCAGTCATTCCCACAGCAAAACTAAAACAATTCGGGGAGCGTGCGTTTTCTAGGGCAGCACCTATGGAACTCTATTCCTCCTCTAATTAGCATTTCCAACTCACTATCTATCTTTCAAAACCACAGTAAAACTTAAGATCTAAATCATTTCACCCCAGCCAACACTAATTAACTGTATAGAATCTGGTCCTATCCTTTCAATGCTATGCTGTCCTTTGGCTATACTGGTAAATACAAACAAAAGTATTTTTTTACTGGAATCACTTTCTGTTCTTGAGGCAATTTCCATGTGCAAGCAGTAGATTCTAAATTCAATTTATCTCTATTTATTTTTGATACAAGACAATTAAGTCACAGAGGAACCTATCAATAATGTATACTCAATATGCACTTTCATAGATAGCTGATGCTAGAATTATATTTTCATACCAAAATAGAAAGGAGCTTTTTGAAGATTTTTGTTTACTTGGAAAATTAATAAGCGTTAGCCGGGACGTTATGTCATGTTGTTGATAAATATTTTATCGAATACATATCTAACCTTGGTTTTGTTTGTCAATTTAATTTAGAAAAACATTTCACATGGGTAGTTAAACTATAATACGTTCAATATAATATGCAATGATTTCTAATTTGTACATTGTGAAAAGCTTCAGTTATAACATATATTTTCTTAAGCAAACCTAACTACAGAACTACTTTACCCCCACACGCATACACACACATACACACACATACACATGTACCCAGCAGTTTCCATTAGCCACAGACACAGTCTTGCCTAGTCAATGTAGAGAAAAATAACGACATGTTCAAAATAAATGAACCCATCACAACGATACCTAATCTGCCATTGCCGCCTTTCCTACACAAGACATTAATCATGACAAAATCCATGAGGATATCTTTGGCTGTGCCTGGAAACAGGTGAGGAAGTGTTTCCACTTCAGTCTGATATGAATCGCACCAGGTGTGACACAATGGTCACTAATTGTTAATCACACCGAAATCAGAAATGCTTTTTGTTTTGTGTGTGTGTGTATGAGGGAATGGGTGTGTTTGTGTGTGTGTGTTTGTGTGTGTGTGTGTGTATGTGTGTGTAAATAAAATATTTTTGCTCCTAAATATGTTAAACAAAAAACATTAGCTAGCTTTAACAAAAAAATAACATTACACAATGGCTTTACTCTTCTCAACTGCCCAAAACCAAAAAATCAATTATACTACGGAATATTAGAACAAGACGTGTATTGGGACAAGTCTCTCTCTTTTTCTCTCTCACAAGTACACACCAGTTATTTGTTTGGCTCACAGGTATGTTAATGCTGGACAAAAACCACGGAAACATACACAAACTCTGAAATGATGGATGTTCAGAAGCCATATCATCTGCAGATCCCCTGTGGTGACTCAGTGGACACCAAAGACTGGGCGCCTTGATTAATGAGGAACACACTGACCTGCTGTAAAACACTGCTCGCTGAATGACACTAATCACACCAACTGATCTTATCTGGCAACGCGCACAGAGCTGACAAGAACCCCACGCTCATATCTCCTGTGTACAGGCTGGCACTACAGTGGGTCCCTAACCAGCGTACTTCCCTTGGAGTCACGAGACAGCCAGCGCAGCACATCATGACTGCATTGCTGCAGCGCTGCACTTTCTGTTGCCAGAGAGTGTTATTAGTAATGGCTCCTAAACCTATCATCAATTTCCGTCTGACCATCTGCTCGGTGCCCTCTGCACATTACAGGTTCATGTAATAATTATTGCCTCTATTTAGAACTGCTGAACCATGAGTCAATAGCATTGATTGGGAAAGAGCCATGTCTCACCGTCGTTAATAAAAAAAAACTTATCACAATGTTTCAAACCAAAGCAGTCTGGATTTTTTTCAAGATATTGCATTAAACTAGGTATTAAAAATAGGCTGTGTGTAGTAATGCATTTTTTAAAGACGTATTTGTAAAAACATATTTATATTATCAAATGGCAAAATACATGAACATTTCCCCGTCATAACATGGATTGCTTTTTTTGTTGCAGTTGAATGAGAGAGTATGCAATGATTTGTAGAGAAAGCTCTCTTACTGCATGCATCCAAGTTTCAGCTCATTTATAAAAGTAGGACACGTTGGAATAGCCCGCCTCTTCCTTTCCACTCTGCAGTGTTATTGTACAGTACATGAACTGTAACGTGACCAGAATAGCAAACCATTTAAAGAGCTATTCACTGCGTGATTGACAGTTGATTGTCTTCAGGTGTCTTGTTGCACACTTGTCTAAGCTGATTTGTGGAGATAATCCAAGTTCTTGAGGAAAAAACTTTCTGGCATGTCAAGATTTCACACACGGATGTGTGCACACACACACACGCACGCACACACACGCACGTATATCTACTCTCATATGGATGCAAAATCACTTTTTGGGCTTGTGCTTGTTCTGGAAGCAAAAGTTACTAATATTCAACATCATCAGCCCCATGCAAAGTGTGAAAAAAATTCCAACACCTTTTCTGATAGGGTAATTAAAGCTGTTGGAACTTCTCTCACTCACTGGACTTGCCCTAATAATTCTTGAAAATGTTCTTGATTTATTCTGCAGCAAACAAAAGTAAATAGATAAATAAAAAGTATTGTGACTACAAAACATACCACTGAGTAACAGGGTAATATTAGTTGCTTTTAGCATTACAGAATTAATTAATCCCTGTCATGCCAAAAAGATCATGTAAACACTAAAACTACTCAATCTCATACGCTTTTGCAGCTTTGAACTTCCTTAAGTCTCAATCAATTGTATAGCTTCTCTGAGTGAATTTGTTCAAATTAAAAACGACATCCAAGCATGTTCAATTATAGAATTAGAATTGACACGGCCAACAGCCAACCTTATTTACTTCAATTAAACGCACTATAAACACTTGTTCAATCTTTTTCAGCTTACAAAGCCACCCCTGACTGAATCAATTTACTTCCCACTGACCAATTTATTGTATTCAAATGCCTTGGAGGTGAAGCTGATTTAAGTGCTGGATAACTGACAATTGATTAACCGTTGGGTCTTGCAGACTATACTACATAGCCTTGATGTATAGCCTCCCTAGATGGTGTTGGTAGAGAGAGAGAGAAAGAGAGAGAGATAGGCAGGCAGGCATGCAGGGACCTATTGAGATAGAGCAGATAGACCTACTGCTCTCCAGTGAAGTCTGATTTGGAGACTGTCGTTAACATCCATGTGTCATCACTATGCGACCATGTTTAGCGTGCTGCATATCTCTCTGTTGCAAACATTTGAAATGGTAAAATGTTCCCTTTTTATCATAACAGAGGATTAAATCTATCTTCATAATGGCATTCCCTGCTCCTTTACAAGTATCTGTTACACTTCAACAGGACTTTCCTTCACCAGGGTGACCAATGATATACATTTACACCAACGTTAGGATGAGCACTAGAGCGCAATTGAAGATGCAAATTCAAACAAAACAAAAATAAATATGCTGCACTAAAAAATCCGAAACACATATAATCTGTGCGGATTTTATGGTACCAAATTTGATTTGTATCACACTTTTCAGTGTAAGACAATCTCAAAATATGATGAAAGCATACAAATAAAACAAAATCAATATCAATTAGATTGTCAGCAGAATGCTCTCTTTAAGAGCTTAGTTTTAAAGTTCAGTATTAAAGTATGTGGACGGGCATAAAGAATTATAAAATAAAGTAACAAAGAAAACATTTATATTTCAGGGTACAAGAACATTACCACAGGTGTTTGGTGAAGTTTTCTGTTGGTCACTGAAAAATCAACCATCTAGCAGGGTTTTTAAAATGATAGGGGTCATTTGTACAAGGTAGAGCCAAGTGTTCAATCAATGCCTGTTTGCTTGATCGTTTTGGTTTGATAGTACTCAAGGACTAACATCGCATTTGAATGCTTTGTTTCAACTCAAATTAATTTGAAACAATGTTTCTAACCTCTTTGTTGTAGATAAACTATCATGTCAGGAACATTTCAGATATTGTCCATGCAGTATATAGGTAAAGAGCTCAAACAAACAGAAGGATTATGTAACTGATTTCAAAATGTCATAGGCCTTGCACACAACACCTGGATATTTGATTTTGTGATTTGCAAAAGGAATATGAAAGTACATTTATTTATTTTTGATGTGCGGTGGATTTAGATCAAATCAAAGACACTATATCAAAGACACACTATGTTTGTATTGTATGTTTACTAGTTACCATTTTTGCAAATAAAACAAATGCTACATCTAATTAATATCACGGAAAAACAACATTTGTAAGAAAACTGTTGGGTTTAACTTTTCGTTTCTTCTTTTGAACATTTTAAAGTACAAACTTTATTAATGAACACATTTGTAGCATTCATTATGCTTCACAAAAGTTTTTATGTCACTGCAATACAGTATTTATGTGAAGAAAACGGGAGAGGATATTAGCCTCCAATTAAGAACAAAATATAGCCTTTGTACCCGTATGGTATTGCTCCCAAATGTGATTAGGAAACCACACAGGAAAATGTTTACTTCAGAATACTATGCAAATGTTATGGCTTTGTGTTTGCAACAAATAACAGCAGGCAGCAATTCAACCTTTAAGCACAGTACAGCTGATTTGGGACTCAAATGATTGAAGTTGCTGATGGAGAAACAAAGTTCTGTGAGAAATGTCCTCTGTGGGGACTTAGCATTCAGATTTGTTGTAGTACTCTTGGGACATTGGCTGACTGCTGGCTAATGATAGGGTCATGGCAGGCCATCATTGAGGTTTCAGCATTCCTTCTGATGTATCACGCGAAACAAAAGCTAACATCATTAAATAGCGCCGTTCCATTGTCCTATATTCTGCGGGATTTATATTCGAAAATGATTGTGTTAATTGGATGAATTCATCTCGAGCTAGTGGCCGTTGCGCAGGTAAGCAGCATAACAGCCAGCTGGCTGTGAGCGCCGTGCACCTTGTTTGAATAAATTCAGCCTTGCCCCTTTTTCTGTAATTACAGCACCCCGTGTGAATGGACATGGTGGGCTCGTGTAAAGAAACCCCAGTGGGGCCTGGCAGGAGCCTTTTCAGCCCTGTATATTCAGGACTGCCATTTCAGCCCCCCAAAAATGTATCACCGCCTTGGAGCTCTCGTAAATGTCATGCCATTCTCTCCTGGGTGGGTGGTATTGCAACCATGGTGGCGGTCAAAGAGCCACAGCTTTCATACCAACAGGACGCCAGGCATGGGGAGAAATGGGTGTCTGGATAAACAAATACGGCCTTGGCTTATCTTTTTTTTCTTCTCCTTCTTTCAAGACAAAGGACCATTTTGCTGACTGAAAGAGAGGAGTAAGAAGTAAGCAGTGAGACGGGAAAGGGAGGAGATACAGAAGGAGAGCGGCATTGTGTCATCTCTGGCCTCTGCGGAGGAACTTAACCAGGCCCTGTTGGTCGTGGGTGTTTCTTGGAGCTGAGTTCTCCCTCTGTCCCTCTGAATATCAAAGGGCTGACTGTACTGCATGTTATCAATGCTCCTCTCCCTAATCAGCATCTCATTCCATTTGCTGATCACTGAACATTGCATCAACGCTGTGCGGTGTACACATTACCTAATGCTCAGCAGAGATGTGTTTATAGTGGCTGAGTTCTGAGGATGATGTATGTGTTTATGCCACGCCACACTGAGCCTGAGGAATGACTTGGAAAATGAATGACTGAGCCATTCTGGTGCATTCCGGGGGAGGGGAGAAAATAGCAACGACCGTAGAATGCCCAAGGATATTTCCTGACTAGTTCATGCATCTCAAGCACAAAAGAATTGACTTGTGGTAGAACTGGATTGCATTGTAAATGATACACTATTGTCTAATCAGAAAAAAACTGTATGCTTAAATAAACAACAATAGCATTGTTGTTTGTGTCCATGGCCAGAGTTGCTTTCAAAACAAATGATTTTACGACATACAGTGTGTGTTCGGTTTAATGTCCACAGGGCATGGGGCAATACTATACACCATGGGGGTGCATAACAAGTACTTTTAACTTCAAATTCCAAAATCAACTACATTTATCATTCCATAGCTAAGTTTCCAGATCAGTTATCTGTGTCCCAGAAGTTTTCAAGTGGACATTAATCACGGTTACTTATTGCAGATGGCCTGCTGATGTTAGACAGTGAGAGAGGATCCCATGATGGATGGTTAAAGACTTACACTTTAACAAACTTAACAACCCTCTCTGCTGACGTGCAGCTCATATCAGCAGAAAAATATGTTTAATAATCCCATTCGTTATACTCTAGGATCATAGCCTCCATGTCCTTTACTAACTTTGAATGTGTGGTAAACCCTTATTATTTAGTTATTTAGTGTCTACAAAACTGTAAAGCAAGTGGCTGCATGTGGCAAGTATGACATTTGAAATTTGAATGCATTTTGATTAACAATGGAACGCTATCTCATCCACTGGAACACAAATTCTGGGAATTCTGGGATACTCTCTGAATGGTTTAGCTCACGCCAATCCATTATTAACGTGCGTTTGCTTGTGTGTTTAGACTGATGCAACATTTAGTTTCCCTACCATTTTTTTTGCGTGGCTCCAAAAGTGGCAGCGGAGCAGCCCCCGACAATTCAGCGGTGTAAAGCCCAGTCACCGTGCGGGGAGCCACTCCTCGGAGCTCAAAGACACGGAGCTAATGGGCAGAGAGTGTGTCTCTGTTTCAACGGCTGGTGTACACGGGGAGGGTGAACCAGCGGTTATGAAGGCTCTTCAATATTTTAGAGGGGAACCCCTCCAAGGCCGTAATTAGATAGATTACCTGTTAGCCATGCTTTTCCGTGCTGAAATGTTTTTAAACCGCTCTCTCCTCGAGGCAAATGGAACAGAAAGTCAAAAGGAATTACACGCCGTCTGGGCTACAGTCAATCTGCTATTAATGGCCATGGCGGGATAAAAAAAAGTAGTTATAAATATTTTATCGGTTTGAGTACAAAAGGTTTGTTTAAAAATGTAAAGGCCCTGTGGTTGTTGGTGGCGGTCAGATGTCATGACAGTTCAGTCACCCTCGCACTTCCTGTCTTTGATAGTTCCACCACCCAACAGTGAGTAAATGGTGTTTCAGTGTGCATGTGTCCTGCTAGTTTTCGTACAAAGCCTCACACAAATAATGTAGTCCCGAAAAAAATGAATAAATGAAGGTACACACACGCACACGGACAAAAGTCAATAACAAATGCCATACTTGTGTTCACATGCTTGTTTGTCGAATACGCAGGTGACTTTCATAAGATGAAACACACTTCTTCTCTTTTTACACTAAGGCCAGGTTTACCGTGGCATGCGTTGCACATTGTGACATGCATACGGTGCCTTGCTAATTTATTCATTCCTCAACGATCAGTAAAAGGTATGGTCTATATTTAAACCATGTACGGCAGGTTGCCCATGATGTTTCCCCAGTGGACGACGACACCATCTGTGTTGTCATCGCTTTACTCCAGACACCGGCGTGCTTGATTTCCTGTGTGCTTTAAAGGGAAACTTCAGGTGAATGAAGACGGCCTGACTCTGTTTGGCCTGACTCTCTTCATCGAGGGGAAAGTAGGTCTCTTATGAAAGGCAGAGATGTTCCTGTTCATCGTTGTGTATCTGTTCGGTTTCCATCCCCCATAAAGGAATATCATTTTGTACACTTGGCAATGACATCCATCCATCCATTATCAGAACAGGTTATCCTATGTAGGGTCGCGGGGGGGCTGGAGCCTAGCCCTGCCCACTTCGGGCGAGAGGCAGGGTACACCCTGGACAGATCGCCAGTCCATCGCAGTGGCGGTGGCAATGACATTTTCAGTCAATTTCTGTTTGACTTTACTTTAACTTCTCTGTTTATCTAATGGGAGGCTTGCTCCAGTCATAGCAACCAGATGGGTTCGGTTTCAAATAGTCTTCCGTTATCCTTCTGCTTATGCTTTGCATACGAAACAGCTATTGGTTTCATCAACAGTTATTTTGCATTATATATTAAAACTGTGCTCTGGCTTGCCAACAGTGTGCTGACGGAGTTGGCAAGAGTGGGGTGGGGGGTGTTTTAAAATGCACGGCCACGGGTGAAATCCTGCTGCAATCTCTCATGTTACGCGGCCAGATAATGCGTAATGAGAGGGGAATGTATCAGTGTGTGCATACTGTAGTCCTCAAAGGAACACACACCCCCACAGTCCTCCATCTGCATTCAACGCACGGACGAAGAGGCTCCAGAACCTTAGCCTTGCGGGACTTCATGATGGAGTGATCGAGGAGGACGTGGCTACTACCTTTCTCACATTTTAACTAACCCCCCCCCCCCCCGCCCCCGCCACACCCCCTCCTCCTCTCGTCAGGGCTGCAAGTGGATCATTGCTCGGAAAGGCATCAGATCCAAAGAGGCAGAGGGAGATGTGCCGTGTCACTGTGAGCCGATCAGGAAAACGTTGTCTTTTTAATCAAAGCCCTCCTGATAAAGTCCGCCCGGCTGCTGCTGTTGGTTCACAGGCACCCGCTCGCTCGGGATTGGTGAATCGCTGGCACACAGAACCCCCCCCCCACCTACCACACACACGCACCCACTCTCCCTCTCTTTCCCTTTCACCATCGATCTATCTCAACGACTCTCTTTCTTCCCCTGTCTGTCTGTCTGTCTGTCTGTCTGTCTGTCTGTCTGTCTGTCTGTCTGTCTGTCTGTCTGTCTGTCTGTCTGTCTGTCTGTCTGTCTGTCTGTCTGTCTGTCTGTCTGTCTGT